>CM025618.2:2646247-2671362 GCA_014621495.2 Entosphenus tridentatus
CCCCCCCCCCCCCCCCCCCCCCCCCCCCCCCCCCCCCCCCCCCACGGCGAGCCGTAAATTGGTGCCGCCCTGCAACACCCGCTGGTCCTGTCCCCTCGGTGTTTCTCTGCGGAGTTGCGAGCGTTGTGTCGACATCCCCTTCTTCATCCAGCAATGCCGCTTGTCGCCCACGCTACGTCACCGGTTACTCGCTTTAGGCCGAGTTGACTTGGAAGCGGCACGAGCCAAATAACGGTCGCCGACGTCCACGTATCGCGAGCGTCCGCGTACCCATAACACCGCTGGCCGTAAATCGGCTCTGGCTCTCGCTCTCGTCCCTCCCACACCTGATTATCGTGACCTTGGCGGGGGTTTTATTTTTTGCTGATGGTGGGGGTTGTATTCTGCAATGGATATTTAAAACGAAGAAGAAGAGAAATCATCCGTACGCACGCAATCGCGTAACACCTTTTCCAACGTGCGTTTGTCTTTGGAAGTGTTTTTAATTCGCAGCATGGAAGCCGATGGGTAGCTTGGTGTCGGGACGATGCATATATGGAGATTTGCAAGTGTCCTGCTTTTTTACGCGCTGGGTTGTGTCTGCAAGGTGCAGACCAATCCTTTCATCAACGTAGACGATTTTCCCAAGGATACGTCTCCACGTAGCAACCCAACTTGACACCAACGTTTTGCTCATTCGATCGTCTTTACAAGAGTTACCGTGCCCCCCCCCTACCTCTCCCTCCCCGTTCACGCTCGGCCCCCCACGCTTAAACGCGTTCGACTATTCGGCAGCCTAATGCCGTGCGGCGCTCGCTCCGTTGGACTGCCTGACGGTTCACGCGAATGTCGCGGGAGGTTGGTGTGTTTGCGCGTACGTACGTGCAGGGCGAGCGGTAGTGTAGCGGTTAGCACGCTGCGCCACGAACCTGGCGACCCGATTTTTTATTTGAACCGGTCCTAGGCCCTCCCCTAGGTCGACTCGGCCTCAAATGAGTAACTGGTGCCGTGTGTAAACATCGCCACTGGGGAGACAAAGGCGGCCGGGCGTGGTGTTTGCCACCCGCCGCCTCGCGCGCCGCGCCCGCCTTCACAGGTGCTGCTCGCTAATAGCACTTGCCCCGACTGAGTGCGAGGCTAAACGGTGGGGATTCTTTGTCTGTGTGCGTGTGCTCAGGGCGAGGCGGAGCTGGCGGTGCGCCGCTGCTTCTCGGCGGTGCGCTGCGCGGGCCTCGTGGTGCGCGTGCGCGACTGCGTGCTCCTGCGCTCCGGAGCTCGCCGCCGATCGCTGCCCTTCGTCGCCAAAATCTCCGCCCTCTGGGAGGATCCGCGGTCCGGTACGTCGCACGCACGCACGCGCACGCACGCACGTGCACATGTACATGCTTGCAGAGCAAATACGGTGGCTAAAGGAAATAACGAGTCCTGTAATGCGATTTATAGATTCGATCTGCTTGAAACGATTACTAATCTTGCTCATTAATCTCTCAATTATTGGCTCGGTTTGTTTCTTAAAGGACTAGAAGCTATTTATCTGCTCAGGATGATAATGCCGATTTTAACGAAAGCTTTCTCTGTGGCACGATTACGCCCCTTGGAAACCTTGCTAAATAAATAATGTTACAAAGTGGCTGGCTGTCCTTACCTGCTTTACTCTTATTTGTATTAAGGAACAGTAAATGATTATCATCGTCATCGGCCATGATCTATCCACTGACATTCAGCAGTGTAGCTGGTAATATTTACAAATGCTGCTGATGATGGTAACGGGGGTGGCGGCTATGGGAGGAGGCTCGTGAAGGACGCTGCTGCTGTTGGGCAGTTGGATGCAGTCGCCCTCCAGCAACAACGGAGGGCAGAGGAGCGACGCTCGCAACAACGAGCGCCGCATCGGGCGGCTAAAACGCAACAAGTTGGCAGAGTGGGGGGTACAGCTGGGGTGCATCTACCGGTCATCTCAGTCGACCGACCCATGGCACCAAGGGTCTGTCCAGAGACCTCCCTGTCAGCGAGCCTTCGACACTTCACGTGGCCTCAAATTGCACCTGGCCTGGCACAGGCGCCGTGGTGATGTCACTTGGTGGCGAATGGCGGCTATTGGTATTGGTGGCGGCTACGGGGGAGACGCTACCCCTAGGTGTTGCTCGCGACTGCCGCCGCCCGTGATAACGCGTGCTCATCTCTCACAGTGCTAAATAGTTAATTGACAATTCGATCCCGCGGCGCGCGGGGGTGGTGGGAAATGGAAATTGCAACCTCTCACAAAACGTGGCCGGCGTAATCCGACTTTGGAGCGAGATCCAGGGAAGAAAAAAAATATATATCTATAATTCCCCGTGACATCAAAACGTTTTCATCAGCGCGTCAGATCGCTCAGCCCAGCGTTGGTGGGAAAGTTCTCGTAACCCGAGTTGAATCTGGAACAGATATTTACTATTTTAACTATTTAGATTTTCACCAGGTAAGGCCCCACCTGAGCTTATGCAGCTCTTTTTCAGAAGGGACTTGGCCACTTGATAGCTCAACGAAGTCGCTGATCAACGTGTGGACATTTGTAGCGACAGCCAAATACTCCAAGCGCTTAATGTTGATTCTAAATGTGGAGGGAAGAACCGGAGGACCCGGAGGAAAATTTCACGCGACCATGGGGAGAAAATGCAAAATCCAAATATACAAGCATCAGGATCGGGATCAAACCCACGACCTCCTGTATACCGGGCGAGGTAGTTGACATCTCGGCAACGTGTTGTGTGGGCGAGGCCTCTTGCAGTGGCTTTGGAAGTAGTTTAAAAAAAAATGTGTTATTCATTAATTAGAATACTTCACCCGGCTAATTGATCGAGGTGGAACATCTCATTTGCAACGGTGTGTAATGGTCTGATGACCTCGGAGGGACGCGTCTTTACCGCATCTTGGCTCTGCACGATTGGGTTGTCATTGGCGGTAGCGAAGACATCGGCTCTCTTTTTACGTCTTTATTTTAAATAACAGAAGAACTCTTTTCTGGATAACCCCCCTTGCCCCACCCCCGCCTTCATCGCTTCCCCTCTCCTGCATTTATTTTCTTCAAAATAACGTTGAAAATCGCTGCCACATGTGAAGCTCGCGAGCCCGTAGTTGTAAAAGCTCGGTCGGAGGGCGGAATGCTCCGTGTCGTCAATTTTTTCTCTCTTTAATTGTCGTTTGCTTTGGACGGTTTTTTTGTGCGGCCGCTTGCGTAGTGGGGAGGGGTCGTGGCCTGGGCCTGGGAGGAGCCACCGTGAGGGTTTATTGAGCTGGCGGTCGGTAGAATGGATGGGATGTTTGTTGGGTTAGGATGGGATTGGGGTGGGGTGAAGGCAACGCACAATTTACGTGACCAGTGAAACCTTCGTATAAACACAACGTTAGTGCCCACTGTGGCCTGTATTAATAGTACGGGGCCGCCAAAAAACAAAACGCAAACGTAGTTTAAACGAGAATATTCCCTTTTTTAGAACTGTCCTGCCAATTCCCGATTCCCAATTCCCCGCGGCCCACGAGATGTGCCTTGCAGGTCACGGCATGTGCACCGTGCAGGGCAAACTCAGGACGCGTGCGTGCACGGGAAACGTCGGCGCCACATGGCGGAGACCACGCGCGCACGCAACACGCGACGTGAAACAAACGCCTTCCGAACACCGCGGGTGGCGACAGGCGTGGACATGTGATCTCTCTGTGTCTTGTGGCCTGAGTAACCTCGGAGGAGAGGGGGGAGGGGAGGGGGGGTCGTGCGATCAGTGGGCTTAATTGGGGGGCAACAATACTAAAAGTCACGTCCCACGAGTCGCCGGATAAACGAAGCAAACCGGGCCCCGATGTATCTTCCTCCTCGTTGATTTATCCCGCCTTTAGTTCTGTTTAACGTTGAGTTTATATTTTGTTGCCATTTTTATTTGTGATTGAACGGGACAACGGCATAATATTTAGTTCTCCTTCCCGGCGAGCCCGGTCCTTCTGGGTTCCCTCGAGCGAACGTGACGTGAAGACTCTTCTTCCTGTTCGCTCGCGCAGGGACTTTAAATTTCGCCGACGGATTTTGGTCAGCCGTCGGCGCGCGACCGCAGCGGGTTTTTTTGTGGGCGGCGTAACCACGAGCGTTGTGCGCCAACCGCTCTCCCCCACCCCCCCCCCCCCCCAAAACAAACACCGGCGTCTTGTAAAAGTCAGAAACGATTCGGCGGTACGGCCGCGCTCGTTTGAGCACACGGGTCTTTTTTTTTGTTTTAATGCCGCCGACGAGTAAGTAAATCGCAGCGGTGCCTATAAATGGGTCCTGCTTAATGAATCGATGTAGCCTCTCTGGCGAAGGCGTTCGGCTGAGCAAACTTGTGGCCGCTTGTAAACGAGCCGGACGGAGCTGCGGAGTTTCGGGTAAAATAATTTAACGTGATATCACTTCGTACGCACATTAGCACACGCGCGCACATGCTTGCATGCCTACTCTTACACCAATACACGTATGCATTTGAATATACAAAGATCCTCCGTATAGCCTTAACAGACTGTTGAGGTAAGTGCTGTAAGCGAGCACCTAATAAAGGCTGGAACTGCACACGGGGGAGGAGGTGGGTGGCCAGCAACCACACCTGGCCACCTTTGACTACCTCGTAGCAATGTTTACACACTGCACCAGGTACTCATTTGAGGCTGATTCAAACTCTGGGAGGCCCAGGACCGGTTGAAAATAATCGTCACTGGTGTTGGCCATGAGCGGGAATATAACTCGGGTCGCCGGGTTTGTATCGCCAACGTGCTAACCACTACGCCACCACTCCCGTTTTATAGAATCGCATTCACGACTACGTGCCTGCAAACATCCACGGACATACATGCGCACGGAAGCGATGCACAAACACGCCACTGCCCATGAACTCCGCTGCCACACAAGGCGCATATTGTAGGCCGAGTTCAACTAGGGGAGGCACAAGCCAGGCTCGCGTACCACTCGCGCGTGGCACAAAGTTAACCCTGGGGTCACGGAGGTCGACCTTGGATCGTAGCGCAGTTCAACGGTCCGCGTTGCGCACACGAACACGCACGCGCGCCATTTAGTAGTGATTTAATTGCCTGCAGTGATTTCCCCCCACCACCACCGCCCGCAAGGGGTCAAGTTAATTGCCCTGTTATTTGCGAGAGAGGTTACGGCAATGTTCTTCCAACTGAATCGGCAAGTCCTGCCCTCGTCATATAAAAGGTATTATTTACCGAGGTCATGGTTTTCACGAGCTTGCAGAGCCCACACTACCCCCGCCCCCATCCCCGACCATTTCCCCGTCAGCTCTCCGCGAAGCAAGTAAAGTGGGGGGGATGATGAACGGTGTTACAGCGCAGCGGCTCCGAGAGACGCTCCCTTCCTGTCCGTGAGAGCAGTCCGCGCTGCTCGCCCCGCGTACATGATGATGCGCGACACGTCGCACGTGGGCGGGGGGGGGCGGGGGAGGGTGGGGGTCTAACCGCGCAGCTGATGCACGGTGTCGTTTTGTCGCCTTGTTTGGTTCCGCGCGCGTGCGCGAGCTTTGTGGGAAGCACGGTCGAGGGCCCAGCGGCGTGGGCTTTGCGGCAGTCGTCCAAGTCCTGGCTCGGTTTCTTTCTTGTTTTTTTCCTCATTGGAATGCCGCCGCCGCCGCCGCTGCCGCTGCTCGGATAAACTTTGTTGCCTTGTTGCTCGCGTGTTTCTGTGGGTGTGTGCGTGTGAAATGTATACGGTGACGCGGCCGGTTGGAACGCCGCGCTACGGTTTCCGTGACCGGAGTTCAACCCCTGGCCTTTTTCCACGTTTTTAAATCTCTCCAGATTCCCCAAGGTTGACTCGGCATGAATTATACTATTGACTCGGCCTTAATTATTTCGTACCCGACGTTATGTGTGTGTGTGTGTAAAATAATCGGCAGTGCAGTTTGCACCAGCGTGGAGCTGGTCACATCACCTCCTCGTGTGCCATGCCGGTCCTCAAAGAGGTGCTCGCTCGATGGGAACTTTCCACAGCAAGTCTCTCAGCCTGAACGATCTCAGTCACATCCCTAGCCCAATGCACAAGGCTGGTGGTGATATTTGTATAAACCTGGCCCTGGGTCTCAACTAGGTCAACTCGGCTGTCAATGCATTGCTTTGTGCACCTATTGTAGCTTCATGCGAAGGCCGCAAGGACAGCCAGGTCCGCAGTTAGCCACACCTAATGGTGAACGCACAATGGCTGTTGATAATATTTATATGTCGTGCATGATTGTGTGTGTGGTAGATGGGGGGTGTGTTTGAATGTCAGCATTTTAGAAAAGTGCTGCAAATACCGACATTTCCATTTTTAAAAAACCCCATTGCGGGTAAATCTGCCGCAGGATGACACTGGTAAATCGGATTACGAATTTCTACGTACATTTAAATAAAATCTATTTCTTTTCAATGTTAGTGTTTTGAAATGGGAAGTGCGTGTCGGCGATGACAAACCACCACCTCACGATGAGCTCGTGCTGCATTTGGGCGAACCAGGTGTGGTCGTCACGAGGCAGCGTCGCTGCTGCAGACACCAAATTACTATTTACTGCAGATCTTTTTTTATTTACCATGTACAGCTCGCTGAGCTATATCTAGCTCGTTTTAAGAAGCGCTCCAAATGATTGATCAACGAAGTGGGCTTATCATTGTGTGGAAATTTGAGTCAAATACTCCGAACGCGTGATATTGGTTCTAAATGTGGAGGGATAAACCGGAGGACCCGGAGAAAAATCCACACGGCCGCGGGGAGAACATGCGAACTCCGGGGTCGGGATCAACCCACGACCTCATGTATACTTGGCGAGGTAGTTAACATCTAGCCACCGTGGCACCCACGGCGTTTGTGGAATCTCTCTACCCATGGGAAACGATTACCGCTGGTTGGACTAGAACAGCTGCATTGGTCTCTGTGATTTATGGATTCCTCTGCTGATGATCGGTCTGATAGCTCGACTGATCGGATAATATTTATAAGCGTGTCCAAGAAATCGACAATAAAAGCACTCTGTATCAATATTTTGCTGATAAATCCACTTAATCAATTAATCGTCCCATCTGTTTCCCCCCCCCTCTCTGCATCTACCCACTTGCAGTGGATCTATAGCACATGTAAGCGTCATACTTATAATGTACACTGTTTATGTGTGTGTGTGAACCAGGCCACGCAGCTGTTCGCGTGCCTCTCTTTCCTGCGAGTAACAGGCGACTCTCGCAAAACCTGCGTTCACTCGCGCAAAATAAGACGAATGCCCCCACCCCGTCTCTTGGGTTTTCACCGAGGGTGCAACAAAAACGGCACTTGGAACGGTGTGTTGACAAGTCTCCTGCTGTGTTGATTCACAGGTGAGCTGACCATGAGCCTCTTCTGGTACTACCGGCCAGAGCACACTCAAGGGGGAAGGCCTGCGTACAAGCACTGCCAGGTGAGAGCGCCCACCTCGCCACCACACGAGCACGGTCGTCGCGTCTTACGGCCGTGTTCGATCCACTGCTGGATGACGACGGCCTACCCTCGTTCCAAGCCGTCGCCACCTATCCGCGATTCTGGGATGATAATAATAATAAATGTAGTAATCGGTCCGGCGCCTGCACACGGCCTGAAAATTCCACGCAAGTTGAATTTACCGCGCAGCAGGATGCAAACGTGTCGCCGCCCCCTTCTATACGAAGCCGGTCGTGTGTTCATGGCCATTTGTGAGGTAGTTGGAGCTGTACCGGAGTCGAATCGGGGCCTCGCTTCTCCGTGCTCGTCCCCCGCCAATTCCATCCACCTTTGCCTCTCCTGTCCCCCGCTGGGGTTGCCACCTCGAAAGGAACGAAACGAAAAAATGTGACATTTTCATAGGTGACGAACATATCCTGCCATTCCAGAAGAGGGGAGCGCTATGTGTAGAATATCATTGTAGCGACTGGTGTGTTTTTCCTGCAACCAACTAAAAAGCCGGGACTTGTAATGTTTCCGGGAGACTTTAAGATTTCCCGGCACGGCTTCCTCATTAAGAGGACAATCCTGTAAAATCCAGGACAGGTGGCAACCTTCATCTTCACGTTGCCTTCCACCCCTCCTCCACACTCCCTGCGGCCTCGTGTCTATCCCAGAGAATATGCACCTTCACTGGGTATGAATCTAGGCGAGGTCTGGGCCGGTGGTGGCGGTGGTCGTGGGGAAATGTGTACACGTGAGAGTTTTGAAAGTGTTATAAATGGAATTTGTTATTTTTGTAATTTGACCCAGTGTTTTATAAATCTTTATACATTGTTTAAAGAGACGAAAAAACACCACCATCAACATCATCATCATCCTTGTCCTCAGCCCTTCCTGGTAGCACTCTTTTATTATGCTAACATTTCATGTCGGACTTCGCATGACTCAGTCTGGTCTGCCTGGAACTGGTCATGGAAACGATGCATTATTTATTTCCGACAGTCACTCTCTTCCTGTCTCTCCCCCCCACCCTTCCCTACGCTATTGGACTTCCCCACCCATGAGCTCCTATGCTTAAACTCACCCTCTCCCCCAGACATGTCCTTTCTACAAGTCGATACATGTTGTTTTGTCAATGTCATGAATCATATTATCATCATTATCAGAAAGACTTGAATCGTCATTGGAAACTCATTCTCACGAGTACCATCATCGTCAAGAGCTTTGTCACTGTTTGCCCAATATTCTCATACTCTGCATCATCATCATTTATTTTGCTTCAATTACTGCCGTCAGAACTTGCCTTACCATAATAATAATCTCTCTCTCATCGCCGTTAAGAGCTACATCATGGTCATCATCCTGACCTCCAATCAATCAATCCCGCAATGTCCATCGTCGCCGTCACCGCCACCATCGCCTTGCCCGCTGTGCACGCTGACTCGCGCGTGCTCCTGTGCGGCTGCCTTTCAGCAAAGCGAGATCTTTGCGTCGAGGCATCAGGACGTGAACAGCGTGGCGTGCATCGAGGAGAAGTGCTACGTCCTAACCTTCGCCGAGTACTGCAGGTACGGAGCGTCTTTCGCGCGTCGTCGTCACCATGTGACGTTCGTCACGAGTGCCGGAACCCCAGTTCCGATGAAGAGGCGGACTTTTATTCACGCCCTGGCTCTCGTGTCTTATTATTAGTGGGGTGGGGGGGGGGGATTTTTTTTTTATTCGTCACCGTCTCGCCCCCGCGGGACTTTTCTCATTCACGACACGAGCAGTTGGCAGATGTCACGAGTGACAGAGAGAGGGATTTGAGACGGGCACTCGGGTGCCGCCCCTGCCGCCTCTCTCCCCCGATAGGACCCCAGTCCCCAGGACTCGCTTCTGCACTGGAGCCAGAGCGCGGGGCCATTTCGGCCACCCGAGAAGTGTTTTTTTTTATATATAGATTCTACTGTAGGAATAGTTTTTTTTTAATCTCTCAGCTCTCAAAGATCTTGCCTTTCTCAATATAGCCGTGCTTTCCTCGATATTTTAATCGTTGAGAATACATTTGCCTCCGTGAAATTTGTTTTTCTCAATTTACTTGTCACGCTTTTTACCTGCTGACGCGAGCTGGGTCTGAAATGCCTCCTGGAGGAAGTTGCCCCCCCCACCCCCTGGTTCTTTCACCCCACGAGCGGGGGGGGGCGTGACTTTGCTGTGGACAGCTTGAAGGGGATATGTGTAACGCGCAAGGTGGGCGGTGGAATTCTCGGAGCCACTTGTGTAGGTGTCAGAGAGGCAGTCGTGGCGATGACGCCGGGGGCGTCGTTTTCAAACTCAAACGGGGAAGCGAGCGAGTCGGCGAGTGGGTGGGTTGTGACGTGTTTGTGGTTACGCTTTGACACTGCATTGTGCTTGTCGGCACCTAAGCCACAGCCTCTGAGGTCCTGGTTTCAGCTTTCTTAGTTTAGCTAGCCCCGTGATTTAAGCTGTATTCTCAAGTGTAAACACGTGATGGGTTTAACCCGGGCAGCAAATGAAACGAGCGTTGGAGATGTTTGTGTTTTGTTTGGCTGCTCTACATTTTTCCACGTGATAAGCCACTTGTTTGAGCTACCGTTTGTGGCCAGGTGGCGTCTGAAAAATAAGCTAATTGCTCAGTGGGCTTTACCTGGTAAAATACAAAATAGTTTACTTTTGTATGTTTTGTGTGATTTTTTTTTTACTTGCCTTTCCTCTGCTTTGACTCCTATCGTCTTTCTGCATTGTTAATGTCACATTCTGACCCACCCCTCCTGGACATCTGTGATGAAGCGCTTCAAAGCTCATCAGTTTCCTCCAGTATAAATACAAAGTCTGATGCTTCTGAATGACCGCAGCCTGAATTTGATTCCTGGCCACGGCTAACATCAGTGGCAAGTGATATCTGAACTGCACTGACCATACTGGGGAAGTATGGTCAAACAATCCCATGGGGGGGGGGGGGGAGGCTTTCATCCAGCAGTGGATAGAAAATGTTCCATGAAAACTTTTTAAATTAACATGTCAATGACTGCACGGAATAAAATTGTCGTGGTTAGATTCAGTGTTTTTGCGTGCGTACTGAAGCTCTGAGGATTGGATATTTCTGTGAGAGGCATCATGTGATCAGTCACCTCTGCAGGGCACGTGCAAGGGTGTTGCCTTGTGGTGTGCAGAGAACGGTACTGTCGAAGTCACTCGAGCACTAGTTCTGTGACGTCCTCTTCGAGGGGGCCCCAGTTCTAATGCAGCCCGCTGCCAGAGCTCTCAAAGGACGTGAAATTCGCGAACGCAATTGGAGTTACATTTAATTAAGGGAGTAATATTTAATGACTTAAATTCGTTTTAATTAAGCGGTGCACCTGCAACAACTTCCTTAATATCCTGCACACCTAGTGCTTCATCTTCTGCTTCATCTCGCATCATCCTCATTGTGAAAATTAAATCAATGGGTTGTTTTTTTGTTGTTGCACAAGCAGGTGTGCCATTTGGTACTTTAATTCATCATTGTTGTTTTGCCGATGTATTTAATTTCTCTCCGTGTTAATTAAGCGACACCGTCCTGAGTTTTATTTTGGGATAAAAAAAAAAGTGTCAAATGAAATTGAACGTTACACATTGTTGTTGTGGCGCTGGGATTGAGGGCCATATTTGTTCGCTATCGGAAGGTCGCGAGTTCAAATCCCGACTCTGCCCCTCATCCTTCCTGGGCCAACAGTAGTGACCCCCTCCCCCCCTGGATAGATCAGCCACTGCCATAGGAATGTGAAACTGCGACTCTTTTTCTCAGGTTCGCCAAGTGACACGGGGTAGCGCAGCACACTCCTGGTAGCGCGTGCATTGCAACCGCTTTAACTTAAGGCCGTTAAATCAATTCGGAAGCCAAGCAGGTTTTGAGCCTGGATAGAGCTTGGATTGGGTGACTGCCATGCAGTTCCACAGGCGCTTTAGGCTGCAGCGGGGGGCGAAGTTGTCAGTAGTGGGTAGTGCAGAAAATACCATTGTTGTACACTACTGTGTCCATTACTCTCGGCCTTCACAACCCACACTGACCAGCGTGGTGAAGCATGATCAGATAACCCCGCTCCACCACCACCACCCCCCATGATCTGCACACCATGGGGAAGGCAATTATCCATTAGTGGATTGACAAAAGGGCTGTCTCTACGCTTCGTGATTTGAAGACTAATCTAACCGTTTAAGACTTGTGTACCAGTAAAAGTTTGAAATTGAGGGTTTGTGTTGTTTTTGGGTGAAAATGTTGAATATAGAAAAAAATTCTGTATTTTTTTTCTTTTTATAATTCTCGTCCCATCTAAACATTCCAAATAAAATTATAAAAAACAAATTAAAAGTCCCTTTCCGAGACCGACGGCAGCAGGCACCTGCGCACGGTGTTTTCATGGATCGTAAAACCGAGGTGGACTTCGCGTGGCACGTGCCGAGCGGGATGATAAAAAAAAATCTCGTCATAAATTCATTTGGCAAAAAGCCTTTGTTTTGTAGTCGTACTTCATCAAAAGTGCTTTTCTAAAGCAAACTCTTGAAACGATTC
The DNA here is from genome assembly GCA_014621495.2 of Entosphenus tridentatus. Classification (NCBI taxonomy): domain Eukaryota; kingdom Metazoa; phylum Chordata; class Hyperoartia; order Petromyzontiformes; family Petromyzontidae; genus Entosphenus; species Entosphenus tridentatus. Next base: position 2,658,217 of record CM025618.2, read on the forward strand.
CCTTTGGCTTCGCCGACCAAACGCGTAAACGACGTAGCACATTTTTCTGGGATGTAATCATTTTTTGTTTACGTAACAAAAAGACCGACTGAGCAGAGTCCCGCAGACTTTCGGGAGTAAGGGAAAGGGCCCACCTCCTCCCCACCTCCCCACCACCCCCATTCCTCCTGCCCCGCTCAAACATCGCGTGGGTTTTTTGGCCACTTGTAGCGAATTTATGTTCATCGTTAAAAACTGGAGTACGAGGGGAAACTCATCGGTAACGTCTGAAGAGCAGGCCTCCGGGAGAACGTTCGAACTCGCACGCCGGGCTAAAGGTGCTTCTATTTATTTGATGGCCGTATGCAATTTCATCTCGTGTCCCGGCCAGATGGCACGGCAACGGATTGCCCGACTTCGCAATCGGAAGTTAGATTCCCGGTCCGTGCCTCCGTGATCGTGGTGGGGTTCTTACAGCTCTGCCATGTGTTTTCCAGGGCGTGTGCCGCTTGTTGTCTGGCGTGACGTCCGACATTTCGCTGCACGTGCCAACTTTAGCCAGCTGGGAGCGGAATGTCGGGCATCGTGCCACACGCGGGAGAACGTACAACAACACACGGGAGAAATTTCGATTTAAAGCTTTCGTAACTGCAGGGATTCATCTTCTTGGTTCTTTCGGTAAAGTCACGTAGAAGGGCAGTAATAAAATGATAAAACAAAAATAAAATATTTTATTATGTTTTATTTTTATTATTTTATTACTTCCCTTCTTCGTGACTTTACCGAAAGAACCAAAAAGAAAAAAAACACGGGAGAGTTCTACAGCTCTCTGCTGTGTTGTTGGAAGTCGGCAGTTTTTGCCCCGATCGAGAAACTGTTCCTCGCCATTGGCATGTGGAATTTCCACTGCTGGCTCATGAGTGCCGCGCCACTCTCTCTGACTGGAACATCTGTGGGGAATATGTTTATCTATTGTAGGTTTCAATGTTGGCTCAAGTGAACCCCATTGGAACGTGCATCTCTGTCACCTTCAAAGCGAAGCTGAGCATGTATTTATTTGTGAAGGTCTTCAGCCTACTGGATATCCCACGAGCATTTCCGACTTTGCTTCTAAATCCAAATAGAATTGAATAGAATTGTTTTTTTCCCCCTAGGTTTATTTTCTGTATTTTTGCTTGATATCTTTTTTTTACTTTTACTATTTTGTGCCTGTTTTTTTCCAGTGATTTATAGTGGTTTTTAAAGTTTAGCTTTTTATCGTCCTTTACTGAATAAAAAAAATTATGTTTTGGAAGTTGCATAATTAGGCCTTTGTTGGGAATTGTGCTTAAGGTCATCATGCACAGCTCATACACATGCGTAAATAAAAATCATTCCAATATTTTGCAACTTTTTAAACCCCCCCCCCCCCCACCGGATGGAGGCCCTGTTATGCCGCCGTTAGTCTTCGGGGTTGTTTTGACCATACTTCACTACCCCGGTCAGTGCGGGACAGCCAAGCGGGCTGCGCGTGTGGTGGTGGAGGGCGTGGGGTGGGCCTCGTTTGGACGGCTCATTAGCCCGCGGGGTCCGGCCCCGGCACAACGCCATTGACGTCCATTCCCTCCCCGTCCGGTTGTCCAGATTCTGGGCGGACATCGAGCGCCGTCGCGAGGGCCTCGCCGCCGGCGCTCCGACAACGGAGGCCTCCGGCACCGGTGGGCTCCTCCTGCCGCCGCCGACGCCGACCGTTCCGCCGCACCCGGCGGGCTGCTCGGCGCCCCTCCACCGCCGCGTGCCCCCGGACACCGACCCCGAGCTCGTGTTCCTGAGCCGGGCCGTTTACGACTTCCGCCACCACCGCCTTCTCAAGAACCCCTTCCGCCCGGCGCTCAGCCCCGTGCCGCGCTGACTCGGGCCGCGCCGACGGCTCGTTTCCCCGACCCGTCGTTCGGTCGTCGTCGTCGTCGTTGTCCGTCGCTGCCGTATGGGACGTTTACCAGTCGATGAGAAATGGGGGCCACGTCGCTTGCACTATTTTTGTTTCGTGTTCTTCGTCGGGTCGATTTATATATATATATTTCCCACCCACCCCACCCCGAGGCCCACGTGGCGGTCGGCGCGCCGTCTGTGCCGCACCAAGTTCGATTCGCGGCCACGGCCAACATCGGTGGTGCGGAGATGCGATCCGAAACCGGCCCCCGAGCTTCGCCTCGTTTGGCCAACTCGCACCGCCCCCACCTACTCCCCCCCCCACGTGCAATGCGGCGTGGGGGGTAGGTGGAGGCGGGGCGGGGGGGGGTTCCTTCATCCAGCAGTGGATTGAGAAAGGACCGAACAAATTAAATTAAATGCCGTGTTGCGTGCGCGCGCTTGCAGGGTGCGTGGCTCTGATTTTGACGGGGTCCGCGCTGTCCGATTCGTTGACCGTGCTGGCCCAGGGCCCAGGCTGCTGGCATCGCGTTGTGCCACTCGCGCTGCGTGGGGGGCTGTGGGCGGGTGGGGGGGGGGCTGTGGGGTGGGTGGGGGGGGGCCCTCCCCGGCGGGTTGTGAACACAGCGGTCGGCCGTCTTTGGCCGGCGTTCAACGCCAATATTGTGGACGGCCGAAACAAAAGCGTTCGTGCACACAATAAACACATTACATGTAAACATACATAAGTGCGTGCATAATTTAAATACACACACGTGCACATAAACACGTGCGTATAAAAGTGCGTGTGTGTACACATCCAAAGACATCACACACACACGCACACAAATACATTTGACAAACTGTTGTTCACTTGAAAGTACACACAGATGCAAAGCGCCACACACACACACACTGTTAACACACTGCTGCAGGTACTGATCTTTGGCTGAGCCGCCCTACCTTGGAGAAGCCCAGAACATTTTAAAATCTAGAACGCGCGCCATGAACGTTTACAGGCGGTCGGCTGTCTGAGCAGGTTGCCAGGATCGTATTGCAGTGGGCCGACATCGTCGACACCGCTCGTCACACGTGCACACTCGCACCCAAGGACACGTGACGTCCGTGGACGTATAAACACAAACGTACAAAAACCCGTACAGATATACTGAACGTGCATTCACCACGTAAGACGAATCCGCGCAGGCTTGCATTAAACGCACGCTTCGAACGCCGACTCGAAACGCGGCAACGTATGCGGTGGATCAAGAAGACGCGCGTACCGACGCGCACGCTCGCACGCTCGCACGCACGCACGCGCAACCGCGTTCATCGCGCCGCTGCTCGACGTCGTGGGTACATGACGGCGCACAGTCGGCCACGTACGGTGCGAAAGAAGATCGGCGTACGTAGACACACGTACGTCGAACGCGAGGGCAGATGCGCTGTCTCTCAGCAGCAGCAGCAGCCGCGGCCACCACCCCCACCGTGCGCTGAGCGACGACGCGATAGAGGATGAGGAGACATCTGGCCAGATTAAGGGCGTTCCATTTAACAAGATGATGAGCGGCGCTCGCCCCTAACGCCGTTTAATCTGAGCGCGGCGGGGATAAGGACACTAAATCCGTGTTTCGGGTTAAAAAAAAAAGTAAACCCATCTGTGTAGTGTTGTTGGCCAAGCATAGCAAGCAAATGTCTCATCTCCATGTGTTCATTCCTTCTACCCAACCCCGCCCGCTCGAGGCCTAGTGACCGACCCCGATAAGGTGCAACCCTTCCAGGCAGGAATCTCGGCCGGGACTGCCTGTGGAAGGGACCGTGGGAGGGTTCGTTTTCGACTCCTAAACAAAACACGATTTTCATCGTGCATGAGAAGGTTGGGTTTGGTCCAGTTGCGTCACAGCATCGGCGTGATGAGGTATAGTGGTGTGGTAAATGAGGCGATCGTATCGCCCCACGCAATTAACTGGCGTTATCGGTGCCGTTGAATCGAAATCCACAGAGGCGGAGGGGCAGGCATGATTGTAAACTAAAGCCACCGCAACCTCTGCCCCGAAGCGAGGCATTCGCGATACCGGCTAAAAACAATGACGAACACAAACATCCATATTTAGTCTGTGGACTGCGAGAGAGGGCGGGCGCTGTTTGTTTGCGAGCACCTGTTGAAGTTGACACTGCACATTTAATGGATAGTGGGACCAGAACCAGGCATTCATTTCGGCTGCGTCTGCCTGCGTCGGCGATGTGGGAAATGGAACCGAATTCCCGGCACACCACATCCACATGCCTCGCGCTGTGGGCTGCGGCTGCTTTCGTGATGCGTCGCCTTCGCCTGTCCTAACGTTGACCTGGACAAAAACTAACAACAATTGTGAGAAATAAATCCCTGGACAGAACCGTGAACCCCAGAACCTAACGCAGCAACACAAGTTTCTGATGGCTCCGTCGGAATAATTGTCGCACGCGCACACCAGGGCCCGGTCAGAGGGTTGCGTCCCCATGATGTTTGTTGTTGTTGTTGGTCTCCCTGGCCTGGGCTGTTCCGGCTCTTCTTGCTGTGCCTGTGCCCCCCCCCCCCTTTTTTCTCACCCTTGGGCATTTAGGATATATGGGCACTAACCCGCGCTGCGAAGAGAGGGCAACCTCGAGCGTCGTCGTTGCAACGCGCGAGATGCGATTTTAGTGGGGTTGCCACCTTTTGCGGTGCGAAAGTAACAACAACAAAAAACTCAACAAAAACGGGACGTCGTGGGAAGAATAAGAATGTCTCGCATTTACGGAAGACGGGGAGCACTTCATCGGTGTGGCATTCGTTAAACGGACGAGGTAGCGGGACTTGCAATGCACAGGAAGGACTTGCACGTTTATCTTAAACAAACAAACAAAATGACCATCTTGGGAAAACCAGGAGAGGTGGCAACCCCTCGATGTGTGGTCGTCGCGGGAGGGCTTGGAGGCGTACCAATGTGCCTCCGTCGACGCGTTCTTGGCTCTTGCGGCCCCCCCCCACCCCGTTTTTCCTCCGCGGCGCCAAATCCGAACCGCACGCGGTCCTTGTCCGTGCCGCTGCGTCCCCCACGATTCTAAAAAGTGAACTCGTGGAGCCATTCGTGTTAATGCCTTTCCCACCGGCGCATCCAAGCCACGTCCCCCGGGCACGGGTTGATTTTTTTTCTCTTTCCACACTGCAGAAGCAGAACCGTGCCAACTGATGTCGCGCGCCACGTGTTGAGACGCACGTAGATGACGCAGTCGTACCGAAGTCCCACACAGCGCATTGAGCAACGTGTCCCTGCTTGGCTCACATGAGCCAGATCTGATGCCGTTTTTGAGGTCCGCGTATCACGACGATTTGATCACACGGCTCGGCGCATGGTCGATAGTCAGCCGGGGGAGAGGGGGGCGGATAGAGAAAAAGACCCCATGCTGTGAGGACGCCTGCCCTGGCTCGGCTCGGATGTGCCAGTGGAATAAGAGGGGCGTTGAACAAAGTGTCCACGATCGGTGCCGGGTGAGCGCTCCTTCTCCAAGTTGCCCCCCCCCCCTCCCCAGTGAAAGGGCTGCCCCCTCTTGGCTTAGAACACGTGGCCACATTGAGGCTGAAGGGACGGAGGAGGGGGGGGTCAAGGGTGTGACGAGTGATGAATCGCGAGATGGAAGTCTGGGCACGCGTTTCGGCCCGGCCTGGCATGGCTCCTCGTATCAGCTCGGCCCTCTGGTTGTGGAAAATGTTGGGCTGTTTGTGGTTTTTTGGCTTCTGCAGCTTGTGCCACTTCCGATGTAGCAAACTGAAACTTTTGGGTTGTTATTCCCTTCGCTTGTTTGGTTGTTGATTGTTGTTATCTTTGAGGGGGGGGTGGGGGTATCTCGCCCCGTGGGCTCTTTCGAGGCAGTGAGCGAATTTGCGTGGCTTTTGGAAAAAATTGGCGTCAGTTGTGTCTCGCGGGCTTCCCCTACCAAACAACACGATGATCAGTCGTTTTGGTAAATGTTCGTTGGAGTAACATGCAAGTGCATCGTTTTTCAGGTACGGTAGGTTACGTGTTCCGTGGCCCGTTTTCTTCACGAATCGGTCCTAAAAAAACAACTGTTGGACTCTTTAGCGAGTCCTGGTAGAATAAGTTCAACATGCTTTATGTTTATTCCAACATTGCGGTCCTCACCAAGAGGGACGACTACTCTTTGCGTCTTTGCCCCGTGCTGTCTCTGTAACTTAGAATCCCAGGTGACCAATAATCCTTAATGACACAACGCACCGCGTACGAATAGCTACAGCCAAAAACATTTTAACACCACGAGACCAGCTACGATGATATTGAAGTGAAGCATATTTTGTATCGGGGTTTTGTTGTTTATTAAGGTTACACTTTAATTCGCAAAATCCTTGCCACGGTTCAGTCGTTGCGCGCAAACAGCATTTTGACAAAAGTACAAAACGAGCTGAAGTAACGTTAAAAGTTAACCACGTGCCCGCAGCTTGTTAACGCGTTCAACCTCCTCGGATTGAACACAAATGCGCACACACGTTGAGTGCAACAATGGACGGGTCACGCAGAAGACGAATTGTTGATTCGTCCGGTGGGCTTTGCAGAATCGCTGACACTTAATGCCGTGTAATCAGCTTAAACGAATAAGCATCGATTTTGTGCGCCAATCTGTACAATTTATAAATCTGCCTTCTGCCCCCCCACCCCCCCCCAAACTCTAATTATCCGTAATTAGAAAAATCACTTTGTGCTGTAAGGGGGGTTTGCGTGAGCGGTACAACATACGAAGGCATCACTACAGGACTTGAGCAGTTGCTGCTGTCACGTGGAACTTCTAACTGCAGTGACCATTTAACCCTTTGTGGGGAGCGTTGAGTCGCCCCCCCCCCCCCCCCGAGACGGATGCTCGATGGAACATTCCAAAGCGGACAAACACTGGCAGCGCCTCGTCATGTGACGCTTGGGAAGCGCCGACAGGCTTGTTATATTTAATAATAATGAATCGTTGTTTGCACAAACTCCCTAAACAGTCGGTGGCACGGCCCACTATTATTTAGCACCGTCAGTGCCTCTGTGATGCACATGAATGTGAATATGGATGAGTTAATTTTTTTGGTTGGAGGGGGACGGGGATTATTGTAATTCTATGAACTCCACCTCCGACACGTTAAAGACCACCACAAGCAAATACAACACGTGACCATTGAATTTTGCATACATCCCAGTGCGGTACCATCCTGAAAATGTTACTCCTGAGAACGATTAAATAAGTATTCTTGCACAGAGGAGAGATGCTTCATGGAAGGCAGAGAGACGGCCGTTGTGCTCATACCGTTTTTGGGTTTAGATCGCGTTATTTATAAATGTGTCGTAACCCTCCACCACCCGACACGGCCAATCAGTAAAAAAGTGTCACGTTGACAAAAGACAAATAGTCCACTGCTTTAGCCCACCGGTGTGTTGAAGCGTGAAACCACAACATTTACAATTTGAGCACTGTGACGTTTCGCTGGTAATTGCATCCAGCATCATCGGGCAATTCGCCAGAATGCTGAGGCTCTGCACTGTCTCCCGTTCTTATATAGAGCAGCAGCAGCAGCAGGGTGACGTCATCATTAACTCATCAACTCATCAGGTGCAACGATTTGAGGGGGCTGTTCTCGTGAAACAGATGAGAGCCCCGCTTCGGCAAATTAACCCCCGGTCGTGGCGAGAGAGCATAATCGGCCACGAGACCATGAAGCCTTTGACTGAACAAACAGAAAGGGTTTTATTTTCAATGCTGGCTAAAATGATTTTTTTTTAAATGCCATCAACTAATGAGACTTCCAGACCAGTGGTGTTCAGTCGCGGCAAACTGGGCTGTTTTTTCACTTCTCGCTTTAGAAGGGGTTCGTGAAGGATTGCAGCAGCTTTGGGGGGGGGGGGGTTCATCCATCAGTGGAGTGATCATGCCCGATTATGATGAGTTGTGTTATACACGTTACCGGGCGGTCCGATGTCAGACGAGCTAGCCACAACCACCTTGTTGATTTAACAGGGACAATCGGCTGATGGGTCATACTAATCTACCCCCATGAATCCATTCAATGAACTTTGATATTATACGCCACCCTCTTAAACTCTTGATTTAGTATCCCAGCCTCTTGTACACACGCGTAGTTGATTGGGCCACGACCGATTCCGACGCACGTGAAAACACACACGTGGTGTGTCCGTGTTTGGCCTTGTGGCCCGGCGTCATTCTCTCTCCGCTGCAAGATGACACAGTCGTATAGCCCTTGAAGTCTTCGTCATTTGCCGCGTAGCTGTTTCAGTGGAATGTTCCATTAGCGTTGCAGGGGGAGGGGGGGGCAGTTAGAATATAAATATTTTTTAAGTTGTACTTTATTTATCGCGTGCTGTTTAGCAATTTATCGCTTAATACTAAAATAAAAAACACGTTTGTTTCGCTGTTAGTGGTAAAATTTAAAGAGAAATGTTTGTCGGAAGATAAGTTGTCACGTGCAGACACATTCACACACAGAAAAAAGGCAGAACTTTCAAATAATGCAGCTTTGTTTACATTTAAACTTTACGCTGATCGGAATGTATCTTGTGCTACTTCTGGCATTGAACCCCTCAATCCCCCCCCCCCCGTCTGCCGTGTTACACAAGCCCCTGCCCTATATACTATATATGAACACATATATAATATATGGAGCTTTGTTTGTTTATATGTTCATATATATGTGCGATGGTGTAAAAAAAAAATAAGGCGTTTGCTCTGAAAAAAATATATATTCTGTACATTTGGGTTCATCCGAGGACTTGTCTCTTTTCCGTGTGTGCGTGTGTACACGAGTGAGTGAGTGTGTGTGAGAGAGAGCGAAAGAAACAGCATATTTGCCTTTTTCTTAAGAAAATATAACCCGTTGCATTTTTGAACTAGCGGCTATGTTCTATGCCAATTTTGTAATTTATATTTATGCAGGCGTTGTAATTTATTTATTTTCTCTCTCTCCCAAAGTACAGTCTGTGCATGAATCAGGCTTGCCTTGCCTGGTTTTTTTTCTTATTGATTCCTGAGTGGATTTGTAGACTAAAAGCCCAGTGCTGCGCTTGGATTTTTTTATATATTTCTCCTTCACATTGTATAACAGTTGTGTTATGTGGATCAAGACACGGAGCAACGTTACATTCACTGCCAAGTCCTTTACGATGACAGGCGACTTTGGAATGACTGACGACCGACATCAAAGATTTGTTTTTCCCTCCCCAATATCCTTCCAGTGATGCCTCTTGCACATCAACGAAACTCGCTCATTGTGCTCGGCTCAAGCAAACTAAGCTAAGCTTAGTGACTCAAGCAGCTCAAGGAGCCTGGGAGTCATGAAAAACGAAGGGTAAAGCAACACAAATATCAGCTGGAATTCAAATCCGAATTCACACAAAATGACAAACTAACATTTAAAGCCTATTTAATATCGCTCTTGCCTCACTTGCCTTTTCTCTCATCTCACCACATTTCGATCTCTCGGTCTATATCTCTTCAGTTATCTCACGAGGAGTTTACACATTGAGAGTGGAGGGGGGGGGCAAATAGTTGATGCTTAGGGATCCCCAATGGGACCGCACCAACACTGCCCAGGCTGCGCTGTCTAGCTGTGCTCAGCCACTGGTTGCTGCTTAATTCCTATCCGCTGCATAACTCCCGAAGGGGGGGGGGGGCTGGTCTTGATGATGCGTGCCAATAATCCACCACGTCAGAGGCGTGGAGCGGTGGCGCAGCGGTTGCTACACCGTGCAAGGAACCTGGCGACCTGAGTTCAATTCCTCGGCCAACATCAGGTGATGAGTGATGTCTGAACCAACCTATAAACTGAACTGTAAACTATTTCTACTTTACCAGGTAAGGCCCACTGAGCTGGGTAGCTCTTTTTTTTTCAGAAGCGACCTGGCCACCAATGATAGTTCAACGAAGTCGCTTATCACGTGGACATTTATAGCAGGCAGATACTCCGAACGCGTGATGTTGATTCTAAATGTGGAAGGGGAAAAACCCCGGAGAAAAATCCACGCGACCACGGGAAGAACACGCCTATCCAAATATACAGCAGGCGTCAGGGTCGGTATCGAACCCACGACCTGTATTCCAGGCGTGGTAGGTAACCTCTCCTAGCCACCGTGATGAGAGAGAGAGAGACACGCACACTCTAAATATACAGCAGCAGGCGTCAGGGTCGGTATCGAACCCATGACCTGTATTCCAGGCGTGGTAGGTAACCTCTCCTAGCCACTGTGATGATGAGAGAGAGAGAAACACGCACACTCTAAATATACAGCAGCAGGCGTCAGGGTCGGTATCAAACCCATGACCTGTATTCCAGGCGTGGTAGGTAACCTCTCCTAGCCACCGTGATGATGAGAGAGAGAGAGAGACACGCACACTCTAAATATACAGCAGCAGGCGTCAGAGTCGGTATCGAACCCACGACCTCCTGTATACCAGGCGAGGTAGGTAACATATCCTAGCCGCCGTGATGATGATGAGAGACACGCAGACTCCAAATATACAGCAGCAGGCGTCAGGGTCGGTATCAAACCAACACCCTCCTGTATTCCAGGCGTGGTAGGTAACATCCGGCCACCTTGGCGCCCCCTACACTAACGAGCATGGTGAAGTATGGTCAAACAACTCCCGCGTGAGGGTTGGGGAGGCCTTCATCCAGCAGTGGATTGATAACGGGCTGTAAATTGTTCTCTTAGTTTTGAGAGGAGAGGTGGTGTATTATTATGACGTCGTCTTGCGTGCGCGACTACAACCCTGCCTAAGATACAAAGTAGTCCTGAAACAGAAGTGCAGCAAATAGGTTGATGCGTAATGTGGTTTTTATTTTTTTGGGAGCGAAAATATTTTGTTGACTGGATGAATGGCCACAATCCTGCTAAGTGCCCAGTACATCAACAATCATCAGCTTTGTTAGGCAATGAATGCATAATAACAAATATATAAATGTTTTAACACAAACCAGGTGATAACCCTTTGGGGTTTTTAGAGTGTATGTATTTTTATATCTTTTTAAAGAATGTCTGGGAACATTTAAAAAAAGAAATCACGACATGTCTCTGCTCAAACGGCCAATGCGATGCTGAAAGTCAATGAGCCAGCTATGGAAAATCCACATTCCTTTGGTAGGGGAAAGTCTATCCGTAGGAATGATGTGATAGGTTGGTCTCGTGGCCAGAAGTTTAAGGGGGTGCCCTTGATGGCTTGATGTTGACTACCTCACCTTTTCGTGTGGGTTCGATCCCGACCCTGACGGCTGTTGTATATTTGGAGTTTGCGTGTGTCTCTTTTTCTCTCTCTCTCCCTGTGGTGGTGTGCATTTCTCTCCGGTTTTTCCTTTCCTCATTTAAATACATTTCCACGTGATATACGCCACTTCGTTGAGCTATCATTTGTGATACCTACGTCGCTTCTGCAAAAGAGCTATATAGCTCAGTGGGCCTTACCTGGTCAAATAAAAAAAATGTCGCAGACTTCTCGACTGTGAGCCGAATGATTTCTCTCTCGACCGTAACGCCCCAGGGCAGAGAAATTCAAAAGAGCAAATGTGCAAGACAGGTTGAGCGACAACAAATACCGTACCAATTTGTTAAAAATAAAACGAATTAAATAGAGGTGAAAACGTTTCCGAACATACTATGCTGGAGAAAACAAGCAAAGCTTGGGAGATTGTCATAAACTCACAGCGACACCACACACACATCAATGAGCGAACAAGTAGATGCATTGTACATTCGTCAATTGACTTGTCTCGACAGATGACTTCGCTGTAATCAGCCACGTGGTTATGCGGTGATGGCGTGCCATTCCCGCCATTGAAAATCCCGGACCAAAACATTAATGCCCCCTTCGTTCACCATTCTTAATGCATTACACGCGATAAGCAAACTGTGCCCTTAGGAGGGGAACGCTCAGATCCTCTCTCGGCGCACCAATATAGCCTCGTCCATAATTTAGCCGTGGGTTATAACTTGCAACGAGCTTCTGTGGTTCACAGTCGAGACTGCTACCATGAGTTGCGGCCACTACGTCTGCAAATTTGCGCGCGTTACAAATTGAACTATTATTATTATTATGAGACACGAGGAATCTTCGAGGGTTTTTAGATTCGATTCCTGGCCCAGACTGATTAGAATAATGCACAGCCCTTTGTCCTGGATGAAGACCTCCCCGTGCCGCCGTGATCACTGGGGGTTGTTTGACCATACTTCGCCACGCTGGTCACTGCGGGTTGGAAAAGGTCATGCCCAGAGCCATGCCCAGCAATCTAACTCAGGTTTTAATTCTAGATTTGAAGCGTTCGTGACTGCAAGGATTCATACTCTTAGTTCTTTCGGTAAAGTCACGTAGGTAAAAAATGAAATTAAAATTAATAAAAAATACAATAATAAAATCACGACGTTTCGGAGGCAACACAAGTCTCCGTCATCAGGTGGGACCGTCACAGCCAGATTTGCTGCATCAAGTGAGGCAGGGATTCAAGATGCAAGCTCTTAAATACAAGTTAAGGGGGAGGAGAGGGGGGGGGGAGCTTATCAGAATGTGGTAGCCAATAAATGGAACGTATCGGGAGGGGGGATTTTATTCTTTATTTTTGTATTAATTTAAATTTCATTTTTTTACCTACGTGACTTTACCGAAAGAACTAAGAGTATAACTCAGGATTGCCTGGGCGGTGGCGCAGCGTGCGAACCACTGCACCACCGCCGCTCCCACAACGCGTTTGAGGGTCAGAAATGACGAAGAGTGGGAGGCGATCGACATCGTAATCAGGAGTGAAATTGTGCTGGGGAGGGAAGGCGGAGGTGGGTAATGAATTCCAGAGTCACAGGGGCGGGCGGGGGGGGGAGGTGTGAAGGATGAGCTCTGAGATTTGTGCCGCAGCTGAGCGAGGAGTCTTAATTCGCAAGTTGAAGAGGGAGGCAAACAGCACGGGCGAGGTCAGTGGGAGTATCGGTGGGCATTTTTTATCGTCTCTTCTAAATCCAAAAATGTTAATTCATAATAAAAGTGATTTTTTTGGTTATATCGCGTAAATATAAATGTGCCGTTGACCCACCGCCAGCCACCCGACACGGCCAATTGGTAAGTTTTGTCACGTAAACAGCACGTGCCGATGAGTGACTACTTCAGAACACCGCTGGTGTGTTGGAGAGTAAACCCAACAATGTGCGCCTTTTGGCGTCATCTGGTCCAACACCAATGGAGACTAGGCTCGAAGAAAAGCTGTCTCGGGTGTGG
>CM025618.2:2729183-2758461 GCA_014621495.2 Entosphenus tridentatus
CGCTCACTCACCCACCCACTCACCCGCTCACTCACCCACCCACTCACTCACCCTCGACCCTAAAATTCGCACACACACACATACGTGTGCACGCACGTGAAACGCCACGCAATGCACATGCAGACACGCGTGTCGCATGATCACACCTTACAAGCCTGTAACAGACTGTTTGAGCAAGTGCTGTTAGCGAGCACCTATTAAGGCTGACACGGCACACGAGGGGGTGGGTTGCCAGCAACACGCCCGACCGCCTTTGTCTCTCTCGTGGCGACATTTGCCTCATCGCACCAGGCACTCATTTGAGGCTTAGTCGACCTAGGGGAGACCCAGGACCGGTTCAGATAATCGTCACCGGTGTTGGTGTTCGTGAGCGGGAATCGAACTCGGGTTGCCGGGTTCGTAGCGCAGCGTAGCGCTCACCACTAACCCCCCCCCCACACACGCGCGCGCGCGCACACACGAGCGCACGAGCACGCGCGCGCACAGGAAGCAGCGGCCTTTGTTTGTCCCGTAATGAAAGACAATTGGCAGCGGAGACCTCCATCCTTCTCCTGCTCCCTCCCTCCCTCCCACCCGCCTGTCTCCCAACCTCCTTCGCGGGAGGTATTTGTTGCCCCCGTCCGCACGCGCGCGCGCGCCGGTAATTGTCACGTATCGCTTGCAACCCACCCGCCGTACGTCACTCGAGCGGAGGAAGAGAATGGGAGGAGGACGCTCGGCACCACCGCCCACGCCCCCACGTCGATCCCCCCGACGACTCATGGCAACAACGGGCAGCCGACGCTGCGTCACTGCCCTGGGTCCAATTTCCAATGCGATGGCGACATTCTACCAAGTGGGAGTAGTTGTACGTGTGTGTGTCGGTGTGTGTGTGTGGGGAGCGGTAGTGTAGCGGTTAGCGCGCTGCACTATGAACCTGGCGACACGGGTTCGATTCCCGCTCACGGCTAACACCCGTGACGATTATCTGAACCGGTCCTGGGCCTCCCCTAGGTCGACTCAGCCTTAAATGACCACCTGGTGCGGTGTGTAAACATCGCCGCTAGGGAGACAAAGGCGGTCGGGCGTGGTGCTGGCCACCCATCCCCTCGTGTACCGTTTCGGCCTTCATAGGTGCTCGCTAACAGCACTTGCCCCTACAGTCTGTTAAGGCTATATGGGGGATCTTTGTGTGGAGCGGTAGTGTAGTGGTTAGCGTGCTGCGCTATGAACCCGGCCACCCGGGTTCGATTCCCGCTCACGGCCACCAACACCTGTGACGATTATCTGAAACCGGCCATGGGCCTCCCTCTAGGTTTACTCGGCCTCAAATGAGTACCTGGTGCGGGGTGCAATAGACATCGCCACTAGAGAGACAAAGGGGGTCGGGCGTGGTGCTGGCCAACTGCCCCCCTCGTGTGCCATACCGGCCTTCATAGGTGCTCGCTAACAGCGCTTGTCCATACAGTCTGTTCAAGGCTACGTGAGGGATCTGTGTGTGTGTTTGTATGTGCGTCATGTCCTTCCTCTAGGATGACCCTGCCTTAAATGAGTAGCTGGTGCATTAAATTAATTCTATAAACATCAGCACTTGCCCCAACAGTCTGTGTAGGTTATACGGGGGTCTGTGTTTATTTTGGATACACGTGTGTGTCTTTGTTGTGCGCGCGCGTGATTAGATGCACGCGTATACGTTTGTGCCTGCGTCATCCTTAATAGGTGCTCACTAATAGCACGTGCCACGAGATTATGAGGCTCAACCCTGAGCGATGTTTCTATGTTTTGTTTAGAGGGTGGTGGTGCAGTGGTTAGCAGTAGAATTACATTGACAGACAGAGGGAGCAACGGACATGGATTAGAATCAGAATATGTATTTGTCCTGAAGGAATCCGATGAGCTAGGAAGCTATTTGCACAGATGTCCAGTTGGGGCGGGTCAGAACAACAAACGATACAACACCACGATAGGAGAGCAAGAATAGGAAAGGTAAGCAAATGACTTTAAAATATATTTACAAATCAAGATAACGTATTGTTTTGTCGCACCAGGAAAACCCACTGAGCCGTTATCTTATTGTTATTCACAAGCGATCTGGCCACAAATGACAGCCGAAGGAAGTGGCCTATCATGTGGAAATTTATAGCAGAAAAAAATATCTAAATAATATAGACGCATGTTTCTAAATACAGCTCTCTTCTCCTATAACGCGGCGTGCTTTCGTCACGCGAATTGGATAGAACGCGATTTGAGTGAACGGAACGACGTCGCGCGAGTCGGAATAATGACGGACGCTTGTGTTGCGCCCGAAACGTCGTGATCAATTTAATTTTACACCTACGTGGCTTTACCGAAAGAACCAACGAGTAGGAATAAGCGGTCGTACGGCTCCTTCGGCGTTGCACCACGCAAGGCATTGGGATGCTGTTGCTCAGCCTGATTCGCATCTCACGTGTTATCGCGGACTGTGCTTTACCCCCCCCCCCACCACATTATATATTGTTCATTACAACGTGATTTTCCCCAATAACGCGGTGCTCTTCAGAAACGCAACTAATACCGCGCTATAGGAGAACAGCCTGTACCCGAGAACGTCCACAGGCCAGTGACATCGCTCAAACTGTTGGGGAAAAGCGAGTGGGGCTTTTGCCGGGCACGTGCACGCCTGGGAGTGGCGATGCCCGATGGGCAAGGTTGTAATGACGGAGTGTGTCAGCCAAGGATTGGAGCACATCCCACAGGATGTCCGCCAAGAAGGTGGAGCAATTGGAGCTTGTAGAAGATGCATTGGGCAGCTTTTGGGGGGTGGAGGCCTTGATCCAGCAGTGGATTGACCATGGCTGAATAATGGCCACGAAGGCGGTGATGACGATGATGTCATTTCGTAAATTTACCCTGGGGAAGACAATTTCTAAAGAGGGCCCCCCTCACAATCGCGCTCGACTGTGAATGTCAAATTCCTCACCCCAAGGTGTGGCCTCGCCACAGTCGGAGTCCGTTGTCCCCCCGCGTTCTGCGCAAGATGTCCTGCCGCCCACAGTCGCACTCGCCTCGGAGTCACCCACGTGCCGTGTGACCCCCTGGGGGGTCATGCAGTGGCTGAGCAGCTGGTGGCGACTTCCTTCTAAAAAACCGCTCGTGACCTCCTCGCTGGTCCACCGCAACCACCCTCGACGACTGATCCAGCAATCCCCAACGTCACCTCATCAAAGCCCTCGCCACTGCTTTAAATATAAATTAAACACTTTTTTTTAGGTAGTGTGCTTTAACCAAAAAATTTAACACTTATATGGGACTATGATTTTCATTGTAAAAAATTACGAATAATAATATACTGTAACATGGTAACAAATGTATGTTAATAGCTTCAAAAGTCAGTCTAAACTTGTTCGCCATCATTGTCAACACATGCCTGGAATCTTTTCCAGGTGGTCTCCAGAGCTCGGAGGCACACTTCTTGTGATATTGTTGCAAATTCTCCAAAGTGTTAACATTTTTATGAAGCACCCTGTATTTTGCCAGGTAAGGCCCACTGAGCTATATAGCTCTTTTTCAGAAGCTACATGGCTGTCACAAATGATAGCTCAACGAAGTGGCTTATCGTCGTGTGGAAATGTAGAATAGCCAAATACTCTTAAGCGCACGTTGATTCTCAACGTGGAGGGGAAAACCGGAGGAGCCTGGTGAAAAAAATCCACGCCACCACGGTTAGAACACGCCAACTCTAAATTTACAACAGGCGTCAGGGTCTGGATCGAACCCACGCCCTCCTGCATACCAGGCGAGGCAGATAACATCTCCAAGCCGCCGCGAGTGGCCGAGGAGGAACTTCCAAACAAGGACCGTGCCATGAGCGGACCCGCATGTGAGCGCGCACCTGAGTGTCATCGACAGCAGCGCGACAAGAGTGTCCTTATAATTTGCGACTATAATAAGCCAAGAAAGTGTGTGTGTGTGTCCCGCGCATGACGTCACTCCACAAGAGGCCCCCGTCGTTAATAATCATGAGTGGGTGACGTCACTCCGCATGGAGCACCCCCCTCATTAATAAACATGAGCGGATGACGTGAGGCACCCCCCCCTCATTAATAATTATCATTAGCGGGTGACGTCACTCCACATGCCGCACCCCTCCCCAATAACCATGAGGGGGTGACGTCACTCCCCGTCCTTTGACGTGCAAACAAGCGAGTTCATGATGACGTTGCTCTTGCAGCGAGAGAGGCTCGCGAACGTTCGAGGCGTCCTCGCTGACGGATTGGAAATATTCCCCCCACAGCAGCGGTTCTCAACATTTGCTCTGGCTGCTACTGTTGCCCCAACATGCCTCTGACGAAAATGAACGTACGAATCGACGAACATCTGTATTTTAACCGATTTTATCCATGCTGTGAGGTGTCCGGACTTGCTCGTAGCAACTGCAAGCGAATACAAATAAAAACTAATTCAACGGACGCTTGACGCACGTGACGTTAACGTATTCTTAGGCTTTTTCGGTAATGTTACGTAGGTAAAAAATAAAAATAAAATTAATCGAAGTAATAATAGAAATAAAATAATAAACGTGTTAGCGCTCGATGGTTACGCTTGGAAACCGCATTGTTTAAGACCAATGAAAAGTATTTTAAACATCGTACTAGGTTACCACGTGGATGTACATTTCATCGTAGTCATTATATAATGGCAGATCCTTCGGTGATTGGTTCACCAGTGACTCTCACCCACGATGTGATTTCACACACATTGATAAGATCAACTCACAAGTTACCACCGCCCCTCCCTCCCTCCCTCCTGTGACATTGCCACGTACAGGAAGTTCCGCGTACCCCCCACGTGTTGAGAACCACTGCCGGAGAGGACCCGATTAGTGCGGCTGTGACGGATAAGCATCGTTTGTGGGCTATTACGATGTGGTTCGCCTGGGGCGGTGTGAAGCAACTGCCGATTCGTGTCCCTGAGTTTCATCCCAACCACCGCGTGCGTGCGCGTGTGTGTGTTTATTTTGTTGTGCAAGATTGAACACTTGAGAATGTGGTTGCGTCCTGCCGTGTTGTGGTAGTCGCCGTTTCCTCGACTCAACCGGGAGGTAGAATCCCGCGGTACACATTACCTCCAGTACAGGGGTGACCTGGGGTCACACCTGCGATCAGCAGGCTTGGCCACGTACGGTGCGAAAGAAGTTCAACATACGTGTGCACCAAATAGTTGGGAGTACGGCCAAAAAGGTTTGCGTACAATGTATGGGGGCGCGCGATTGGGCAAATTGATTATCTGCGTTTATCCGCGGGAACAACTCTTCAGTCGATATCCTAGAGCGGTGGTTCTTCTTCTTATTCTTCACCTGAGGACTCCCTGGGGGGTGCACAAACCCCCTGGGGTGCGAGATGCCCTTCCTGGGGCGAGGGGGGGGTACGAGACATGGGCATATTTTTTTTTTAGAATATAAATCATTGAAAAACAAATAAAGCACGGGCACGTAAATAACAACTTCTTTCATAATCAACGTGTTTGGGTTTAGATCGCGTTATTTATAAATGTATCGTATCCCTCCACCACCCGACACGGCCAATCAGTAAAAAAGTGTCACGTTGACAAAAGACAAATAGTCCACTGCTTTAGCCCACCGGTGTGTTGAAGCATGAAACCACAACATTTACAATTTTGTCAACGTGACACTTTTTTACTGATTGGCCGTGTTGGGTGGTGGAGGGTTACGACACATTTATAAATAACGCGATCTAAACCCAAAAACGTTGATTATGAATAATATTGGTCGCGAAAGCCTACGTGTTAAACAACTTCTTTGTTTCATCATACCGATGTATTTATTACCATTTCACGTGTTTTTTTTTTACAATTGAGATCCAAAAGGGGTGCAAGGGCTGCCATGAAGGTGAAGACCCACTGCCTTCCACGATCCTCGGCTTCCCCTTCCCCTAGGTCGGCTTAGCCTTTAATCGAGGACCCGTTGCGCTGTGCAAACGTCGCAACCCAGAGAGGCGAAGGTGGTGTCGGCCACACCAACCCCCCCCCCCCCCACGTGTCAGCGTCAATAGGCGCTCGCCAATAGCCTCATGCCTCGATAAGTCTACGAAGAGGAAACTACACAGATCTTTTGTCTTGTTCGTGTGTGGGGGGGTGGGGGGAGGGGAGCGGTGTCTTCGGTGATAGAATGCTAACCCGCGTTCGGTCGCCATGTATACACATTACTGTCGACGTGTGTAGCTTATGAACATGCCACGCGCTTCCCCCCCCCCCCCTCTAGGTGTGCTCGGGCTTAAATGATCGAGTGTCCTGTGCGGACATCGGCACGGGGGTAGCAGCCAAAGGGCACGTGGGACTGTCGGCACGTGCGTGCGGTGATGCCCATACCCGACCGCACGCGCTTGTGACCAGCGGGGTAGCTGACCTTAATAGATGCTCGCTGACAGCACACGTGGCCTGCAAGCCCGCAAGATGAAGTGGGGTCGTTGTTTTGTATGAACATCAGCCGTGCTGTGTGGACGAATGGCTGATTTGAGATTGGAGCGCGCGGTTTAAAGCGTCTATCTTCCGCGGCGGGGTCGCGTCTCGACGAAACGCTGCTTCGTGTCGTCATCTGCATTGCTTTTGCTCACGAGATAAGCATCGCGTGTCATTGTGGAGATTATAAGTCACAAAACAAATGCAACCGGCAGTACGATTACTTCCAAAGTATTCGTATTTCCACATTTGTGTTGCGTGTTATATATGTGCATATATATGTTTTCGTACGACTAGAAGCCGAATTTGTTCAAGCAGAGGCTGGCTCTGTTAATGAGACACAGAATGTCGAAACCGGCGCAGAGTTCGTTTGTGCTCAACCCACGCTTCTGAAAAACCGCTTTCCCAGGAGGCAGACTTGCCAAAGTGGGCGGGGGAGAGAGAGAGGGGGAGGGGGTGATTAAAACATTCCTAAAATGTGTTTAATGTGGACAGACAAATGTGAAGGCGTGATATCTATTTTGTATTTCTCAGTACTGCATTGTCAATGTTTATCTCACAGATTTTGTTCCCCCGTACAACAATTACCTGTGGGTGATTTTCACCTCCCCCACACTCCACCCCCCTCCTCCCCAGTCGATTTCATGAATTTAGTTCAAAGTGTCATCATCATCAGCAGCAGCCATGATCAATCCACTGCTGGATTTACAGCGTTCCTCACGCGCCCCCCGGCATCTCCAACGATCCACACAGCGTAGCGATCCAACCAGCACCTGCACACGATCTCAATTCATTGCTCCATCTCCCCGGCGAACGTTGCTTCTCGGCATTCAAGATCACTCGCTGATACGTGTATTGCTTTGTGCAATATCTATCCGTCCACAATACAGGGTTTTGGGTTAAATCGCGTACATGCAAAAGTGTCATTAAACCCGCCACAACCCGACAAAGCCGGTTAGTAAGGGGTTGTCACGTAAACAGAAAATGCCAATTCGTCACTAGTACAGCACACCGGTGTGTTGGAGAGAAAATCCACAACGTTTACAATCTGAGTACGACGTTTCGACCAGTAGTTACAACTAGCATCATCAGGCGGACAGCACCAGGTTTGTGGAGAAATCCTCCGGTTTCGTTCCTGAAATAGAGGGATAGATGTGATGACGTCACTTGTTTCGTTCTTTAAATAGAGCGATGCATGTGATGACGTCACTTGTTTCGTTCTTTAAATCGAGGGATAAATGTGATGACGTCACTTGTTTCGTTCTTTAAATCGAGGGATAAATGTGATGACGTCACTTGGTTCGTTCTCTAAAAAGAGGGATAAATGTGATGACGTCACTTGTTTCGTTCTCTAAAAAGAGGGATACATGTGATGACGTCACTTGTTTCGTTCCTTAGAGGGATACATGTGATGACGTCACTTGATTAGTTTATTGAAGAGGGATAAATGTGATGACGTCACTTGTTTCGTTCTTTAAAGCCTTACTACGTGTTAAACTATACCTACCCGTCTCTGGATTGTTTTGCCATGTCTCTTCTAACGTGAAGGCATCGTTTGCAAACGCGGTCATTTTGCATTGAGCTTCGGCGGTGATTGTTATCAATGCATTGGAACCCGCAGCACACGGTGGATACTCAACGTTCTAATAAGGCGGGCATTGTCGTTCTCACGTCGTCGGTATAAAATTGCTGAGCACAAAGCCAATCCCCCCAGCGAAGTGGGGGAGAGGGGGGGGGGCCCTGAAGGTGTATTTGACAAGGATCAAGACGATTCTCGACTTGAGCAAGGCTGATGAGAACTTAGACTGGGAGACACTGGGAGGGATTTCCACCGGACAGATGCTGACGGAAGTTGTTGTTGACCTCCAGTGCGATGCATGCGTCATGATCGAGGGATCTTTGTTGCCAGCATGCTTGTTTGCATGTTTCGCTACAATGTACGTGTAGTTAATACAGACTTGATTCAGTGCAAAATGTATCTATTTGTTGTTTGAACATCATAACACCTCCTGTTTTATTTTGCCAAAAAGGGGTGAGGCCCCTATTCTTGTTTTTTCATCACTTGAGTCAATGGACCAGCCCTCGGGCAAATAACTTAAGAGATGGGGGACACAGTTGATTTTATTCGGTCGAGTTAACCACCGCTGGTGACTTCCCACCGACTCCTGTGCGTGTGCAGTGGTGGAAATTCCACGTTGTGATGGCGGGGACCGGGTGGCCGACGGGATGTGTAAAACACACTCGTTTTTACTTTTTACGAGGAGAGATAAATAGAGTTGTTTTTTTATCACTGTAAGTTTTATTTTACCGAGTAAGGCCCACTGAGCTATATAACTCAGAAGCGACCCGTCCACGAATAATAGCCGAACGAACTGGCTTATCGGGTGGACATTTATCGCGTGACGTTGATTCGAAATGCGGAGGGGGAAAATCAGAGGACCCGGAGAAAAATCCACGGGACCACGGGGAGAGAGACACGCAAACTCCAAGTATACAGCGTCAGGGTCAGGATAGAACCCACAACTTCCTTCGTACCAGGCGAGGTAGTTGACTTTTCGCCACCGTGGCACCCTTATATTCTCCACTGCGAGGCGAATGATTCATCTTTTGTTATTCATTTGACAACTCCCTGTGGCTTTCCGAACAATACTGTGCTTATTTGCATGAACCCCAGGAGGATGACGCGCTAAGTGAACCGCGAGTACTCGGGGCTACAACTCACAGTGTCCGTCACTCACCACTCTTCTCTCGTGTTATACTGTCCGCCAGAGTGGGTGGGAGCAGTGTGTGCAGTGGCTAGCCACGGCTAACATCAGTGGCGAGTGGTATCTGAACCGCTTATGGGCACGCCACTCCTTCACCAACTCGCGCTGGCCAGCGTGGTGGTGAAGTATGGTCACATCACTCTTCAGGGAGGCCATCATCCGGCAGTGGATTTACAAAGGACCGTGTGGTTATTTATAGTGGAGGAATCCGATGAGCTATAAAGATGTCCAGGCGGGGCGAGTTAAAAATCAAGTAAGGAAAAATCACTAAATATGTCAAGCCCACTGGCCACAAATGATAGCTCAACGAAGTGGCTTACCGTGCGGAAATTTACATCGGGCAAATAATCCGAGCGAGCGACACAGGACGCGTGTGATGGGATAAAGTGTGGGTTTCCCCACCCATTCCAAAATGTTTGGCCAGCATGGAAGAGTAGGCCAAAATTCCCACTCGCTGGGCCCGCAGGAGCTCCCTCTAGTGGACCCCTCCTTCCGCCGACACGTGGCGTGAGCGGGCAGCTGCAGGGTCTGCGCCTTTACCGTGACAGCTACCCGACCATTGCACAGAATGTGAGCGGCAGCAAGCAGAAGAAAATACTCCTAACCGTGCATTTTTTACACAGCGTGAAGACAAATCTGAACTATATATCGTCCCGTGGCCTGCCTGCGCGCTAAGCTTATCTGTGTCGACGTCCTTTTGTCAACAGACGTAAAACCTGTTGGCAGAAAGTTTAGTGGCTGTCCATTTTTCTGTAAGTGAATTCCATGAAAAAAAAAACACCACGCGCGTGACCTTAGCGTGAAAACGAAACGACAAGAGAGAGAAAAAATACCGTGACAAAGCCGAGCGACTCCACCTTTTAAAAAAACAGGAACCAAGAAACGCGGGCGGTCGATAATTACCGGCAGACACGATCTGACGCTCGCCACGTGCCCAGCACCGCTCCACAGACTCCGCTTCCAACTCGAGCGGCGATCTTGCACATTGCCAGCAGGTCGTGTAGGCCGGTGCTCTTCACGACATTTTCAGAGGGACCGCCAGTTGCCCGCGGGCCTTGCAATGAAGAGCAATGCTGTGGTTAGCATCTTGGTGTCCTGGTTAGCGCTACGCTGCGCTGCGTAACCCGGCGACCCGAGGTCAGATTCCCGCTCACAGCTACCAACGCCGGTGACGATTGTCTGAAGTTGTGTACCTGGGCCTCCCCTAAGTCGACTCGGTCTCAAATGAGTACCTGGTGCGGTGTGTAAACATCGCCAGTGGGGAGACAAAGGCGGGCGGGCGTGGTACTGGACACCTACCCCCTCGTGCGCCGTGCCAGTCTTCATGGGTGCTCGCTAACAGCACTTGCCCCAACGGCCTTTACGGGAGATCTTTGTCTTAATGTCACCTCTGCTGCGCATCCGTCATGTCCCAGGTTGTGTAGGTACACATACCATACATCAGTGAATGACACACACACACACACATGCACACGTGCGCACGTTCATATAAGGGTATGTGCCAAAAGTCCAAGAGAAAGTGGGTCTCCGTTCTAAAACGGGCACCGGGCAGTGATTCGCCACTGATCCTTTCAACAACATCCTTTTTCTCGGTGACCAATTTATCCACGAGACAACAACGGCTGACGTCCCACAAAGTAGTATTCGTTTTATTGTCCTCCGAGGGATGATGATGGTGACGACGATGATGGGTTGAGTTGAGCACCGACCGAGATTTGAGAGGGACGATTATAACACTGGTCAACAAACAAAAAAACATGTATTTCTGGCCTGGACTTTTGCAGCTGTTTTAGACTAATTTCAGGGTGCTGATTCCAAATCTGATCTCAGATTTGCTCTACCACATCTCATTTTTATACTATCGGCATACCCCATTTCCATTGTTTTACCCGAAATTAACTCTGTAACTTATGATTGCAAGTTGTTGCGAGTCAGTGACTGCTTTAGTGTTAAAATATGGTGCTGTATTTTTAGGATAGTGTGTTTATAATATAATTTTATGTAGATATCCACATTTATTTAAGATTTTTCTTCATCAGTTGTTATTGAAAATGCAATATTTGATATCTCAAAAACCTGATGTGATGGACAAAAACTGATGCCAGATTTGGAATCAGCACCACAAAATTACATTAAAACCGTTGGAATACCTTATGCCAGAAAAAGTGTGTTGACCAGTGTATAATCAGCCAACACGAGAACCACAGCTCCACCCGACCGGATACATTGGGTCAAGATAAAGGCGCAGCCATGCGACTGTCTGCTCACGCCACTGCTGGCAGAAGGGCCTGCGCTAGAGGGAGCTCTACAGAGCTCCTCCAGATGGTATTTGGCCTACTCTTCCAAGCTGACCAGACGCCTTGGAAGAGGTGGGAGAACCCGCACTTTACCCCCACCACACGTTGGAGAGATGTTAACTACCTCGCCTGGTATACAGGAGGTCGTGGGTTTGATCCCAACCCTAACGCCTGCTGTATATTGGGAGATTGCGTGTCTCTCTCGCTGTGGTCGTGTGGATTTTTCTCCGGATCTCCCGGTTTTTCTCCTCCACATTTAGAATCATGCGTTTCGAGTATTTTGCTGCGATACGTTTCCACATGATAAGCCACTGCGTTGAGCTATTTGTGGCCAGGTCGCTTCTAATAAAAGAGCTATAGAGCTCTTATACTCCTCGGTGGACAGAAGCGAGAGGAATTTAGGAAACTTTCATCTCATTACCTGCGCTGGCAGGTAATGAGATGACATTTGTTTACTCGCACATGTTGATTGGGTGACGTGGAAGCCAGGGATATAATAATCATAATCATCAATTGTATTCATCATCGATTGCATTCATTCAGGTGAGATTCCCTTGTTCAAAGGAGACCTGGGATACAAAGCCAACACACGTGTACAGCACTTGGTCAATCCACTGCTGGATGAGGGCCTCCCCCACCCTGTGCACACACACGGGGATTATATGAACATACTTCACCACGCTGGGCAGTGCAAGTTGATTAGGGTGGAGATCGTATACGTGGGCACGTAGAACGTACATTGCAATCGTTGATTCTCCTGCGGTGCCGTCTGTTGTAAGGTGGTGACCCATTGAGAGTGCAAACAAGGATGTAGAGTTGATGTGATGGGGAGCGTTCTGAGTCATTTGCTGACGTGCCCACAATGCAATGCCTGCGCACGTGTCAACGTATCAGAACAACATCGTGAAAGGCCCTGATATCAAACAAAGCATAAAAAACGTCGCGTCGAACGAAAACACAATTAACGCAAGTTTACAAATCAGCGGAAAATAACTTAACAGTTTCACTTTGATGCGACATTGGGACGAGTTCCGAGCTACGCCTTAACAACAACAACAAGATATTCTTGGTTCTTTCGGTAAAGTCACGTATAAGGGAAATAATAAAATAATCTAAATATAAAACAATACAAATTATCACGACGTTTCGACTGCAACACAAGCAATCATCATCAGGTGTGAAATCCACGGCAAGAAAATTTCAAATTTAGTGGTAGTGCCTTATGTCTATAATCCCTACTCCAAGCTGGTCTAGCAGCGTTCTCGAAAATATTGAGTGAGGAATTCATATGCACAACGCCCAGGTCACGTGCGCTAGGGAAGACCGAGGATGGATAACATGAGGGCATGGTCGAGGCTCACGCTGGAGCAGACAGCGAGGATAAGCAGAAGACAGAAGTCAGTGGCGAAAGATCACCCGTGGTGCGGACACACCCTCGGATCGAGGAGGGCTGAAGACAAGATTAATTCATCGCTGGACCTCACCCTCGTCACACGAGCCAATCACACACTCGTCTCGAACCCTAACCCAGTGGTGTAGCTATTGAGCGTGCAGGTGGTAGTAGGTCCATGACCACCGTGCACTTAGTCACTGAGCAGAGCTTCGATATTGTTCCTTTGTACGAGCAAAAGAATCGTCCAATGAGCCATTTTCGAAATCGGGATGCGCTGTGTTGGTGCGCCGTGGGAACTGTTCCATGTTCGGAGAGAAAAAAAAACACATTAG
The DNA here is from genome assembly GCA_014621495.2 of Entosphenus tridentatus. NCBI lineage: Eukaryota > Metazoa > Chordata > Hyperoartia > Petromyzontiformes > Petromyzontidae > Entosphenus > Entosphenus tridentatus. Next base: position 2,742,409 of record CM025618.2, read on the forward strand.
CGCCGTGATGGACCATATGAGTAACAGAACAAAAACAGACGATGTCTCCTTCATATATGTCTCTTCACATACATGTTTTAAAATATATATTTCTACACATCAGCCCCACAGAGCCTCTCTGTAAGTGCGTACTTTCACCAGCGTCCACTCAACGCAAGCAAACCCGGGGACCTGTTTCGCTTGCGACGAATCAATGGGTTGTTTAGAAGATTATTGAAATTCGTTTGCTTTCTATACTCGTGCAGAGAGACGGTTTCACGATGTAAACATGTCGCGTCTGCCTGCCCGTGTTGTTAGATCGCGTTTGTGTCGTAGACGTTCTTGCACGAAGACAGATATTCACGACATTCTCCCATCCCTCCCCTCCCTCCCACGGGCTCTGCTACAGCTACGCACACACACATGACGCACGCTCTTACTCCACGTGCGGTTAAATATTTATAGCCCGTGCTGGCTGTTTATAGTTATGCAACCTTTTGCCGAAGCTTGTTTGAAGCAAACATCTCCATACGTCCTCCAGCAAAGAGAGGAGAGGGAGTGGGTGTGGACAAAGAAATTGATGGATCTCCTCTTTCTGAATGTGTGTGTATCTGTGTATCTGTGTGTGTGTCTGTGTGTGTGTGTCTGTGTGTGTGTGGGGAGCGGTAGTGTAGCGGTTAGCGCTACGCTGCGCTATGAACCTGGCGACCCGGGTTCGATTTCCGCTCACGGCTAACACCAGTGACGATTATCTGAACCGGTCCTGGGCCTCCCCTAGGTCGACTCAGCCTTAAATGAGTACCTGGTGCGGTGTGTAAACATCGCCACTGGGGAGACAAAGGCGGTCGGGCGTGGTGCTGGCCACCCACCCCCTCGTGTACCGTTCCGGCCTTCATAGGTGCTACGCTAACAGCACTTGCCCCTACAGTCTGTTAAGGCTATACGGGGGATCTTTATCTTTGTGTATCTGTGTGTGTGTGTGTATCTGTGTGTGTGTTTGTGTGTGTGTATCTGTGTTTGTGTGTGTGTATCTGTGTTTGTGTGTGTGTATCTGTGTTTGTGTGTGTGTATCTGTGTGTGTGTATGTGTGTGTGTGTGTGTCTGTGTGTGTGTGTGTGTCTGTGTGTGTGTATCTGTGTGTGTGTATCTGTGTGTGTGTATCTGTGTGTGTGTGTCTGTCTGTGTGTGTCTGTGTGTATGTATCTGTGTGTGTGTGTCTGTGTGTGTCTGTGTGTGTCTGTGTGTGTGTGTGTCTGTGTGTATGTATCTGTGTGTATGTATCTGTGTGTGTGTATGTGTGTGTGTGTATCTGTGTGTGTGTATCTGTGTGTGTGTCTCTGTGTGTGTGTATCTGTGTGTGTGTGTATCTGTGTGTGTGTATCTGTGTGTGTGTGTATCTGTGTGTGTCTGTGTGTATCTGTGTGTGTGTGTATCTGTGTGTGTCTGTGTGTATCTGTGTGTGTCTGTGTGTGTGTATCTGTGTGTGTATCTGTGTGGGGAGACAAAGGCGGTCGGGCGTGGTGCTGGCCACCCACCCCCTCGTGTACCGTTCCGTGCTCGCTAACAGCACTTGCTCCTACAGTCTGTTAAGGATATGCGGGGGATCTTTGTGTATCTGTGTTTGTGTGTGTGTATCTGTGTTTGTGTGTGTATCTGTGTTTGTGTGTGTGTTTGTGTGTGTAACTGTGTGTGTGTGTGTAACTGTGTGTGTGTGTATCTGTGTGTGTGTAACTGTGTGTGTATCTGTGTGTGTATCTGTGTGTGTGTGTATCTGTGTTTGTGTGTGTAACTGTGTGTGTGTATCTGTGTTTGTGTGTGTATCTGTGTTTGTGTGTGTATCTGTGTGTGTGTATCTGTGTGTGTGTATCTGTGTGTGTGTAACTGTGTGTGTATCTGTGTGTGTATCTGTGTGTGTATCTGTGTGTGTGTGTATTTGTGTGTGTGTATCTGTGTGTGTATCTGTGTGTGTATCTGTATCTGTGTGTGTGTGTGTATCGCTCGTGGGGAGCGGTAGTGTAGTGGTTAGCGCTACGCTGCGCTATGAACCGGCGACCCGAGTTCGATTCCCGCTCACGGCCAACACCAGTGACGATTATCTGAACCGGTCTTGGGCCTCCCCTAGGTCGACTCGGCCTCAAATGAGTACCTGGTGCCGTGTGTCAACATCGCCATTAGGGAGACAAAGGCGGCCGGGCGTGGTTGTTGGCCACCCCCACCCCCTCGTGTGCAGTGCCGGCCTTCATCGGTGCTCGCTAACAGCACTTGCCCCTACAGTCTGTTCAGGCTATACGGGGGGTCTTTGTATTTGTTTGAACCCCTTTGTAAATGACGAAACGCACGAAACGTGATCGGCACACGAGAGGAAAAGCGGTCCGGGCGTATTCGAAGGCAGCGATATAACAAACAAACAACAGCGTGTATCCCTGTTTCACCCATCGCGGACAGAAAAAAATGTGTACCGTGATAAGAAATGTTTTAGAGCCGAATAACGTTTTAGAGCAGGGGGGGGGGGTAGTGGGGTGGGGGGGTCGGCAAACTTGTGGTTGCGGAGACCGCGATGCACTGTGGATCTTGACGTATTGAGTTGCTTTTTGTTGTTTTTAAACCGAATTCGAACCAAAAAAATGCCTCTTCTCGTTATTTTGCTGTCCCCCCCCACCCGAGTTTGAAATCTCCAAAGTCGCGCGCTCCAGCGATGCCCATAATTGTGAATGTCGTTAGGATCGTAGGTTGCTCTCGCTCTCTCCGTGGATCCTGCTGTAATCACGTGGCCGTGGACATTGCCACGGAAATGAGTGTGTATGCCTTCACGTTGGCCGGCGTTTGCGGCCCCCGATCCCGTTCAGCGAGAAGTCCACGACTCAAATGCCACCGTCAAGCCGGCGAGCGAGAATCGAGCAACGAAAAAGTCGCCATCACGGCCGCTGCCTTCCAAGGACCGAACATCGCACCCCCAACTCAGTGCTAGAGTCATGAGAATAATGATGATGATGATGGACGGCCCTTTGTCAATTCGCTGCCGGATGAAGACCTACCCATGCTACGTCAGCCATGGGGGGGTTGCTTGACCATACTTCACCACACCGGTCAGTGCGCGTTGGTGAAGGGAGGCCCGGGACTGGGTAAAATACAACTCGCCACTGATGTTAGCCGTCGCCTAGAAATCGAGTTCAAGTCGCTGCGTTGGTGGTGTCGTCTCAGAATCGGAATATTTATGTTGGAGAAATCCGATGAGCTATAATGCTGTTTTTTTACAAATGTCCACTAGTTTTCACAGTTGTCAAGTAATGTGCTCATCACTGCACCACCAGCACTGCCTTATGACAGAACAAACATAAATGTATACTCGTTAAGGATTAATTTATTATTCAAAGCGTCTGGATATGTGTGCTGTTCGCCTTTTGGCGTTCTCTGATCTGACACTGGTGATACGAGGCCATAAAGAAGGCCCTCTCTGGTGTAGGCCAATCAGTTTCAATGATAATGCCAGATTTAATTATCAGAGCTTGTTTGCGTGTGGTTAATGCAGACTTGATGATCCCTTGGCGTTTGAACATCTTTACACTTCCTGTTTCATTGCCAGAAAGGGTAAAACGTATTCTTGTTTTTCACGCTTCCGAGTGTTACACCAAACCGAAACCAACGATTTTCGGATTATCTGGGCCCGAATTTCCATGACGGCAATGCACCATTTCCACCACGAATTTTGACATCATTAGACCTAATACGCGAACTGCTGCGTACTTCGCTTTGAGCTATAATGCGTCGCACGCCAGAACACGCGTGGGAGGAGGCGATCGTGGAAACAAGTGCCACGTCACAGTCGATCGGCTCATTACACGACGAGGCAGCCAGCGTACGCACACACACACACGGTGCTGAATTACCGCCCAGGAACGATGGGAGGGGGGATTTGTTCTGCTGAAGATCATCACTCCTCCCTCCTCCTCGCTTGCTCCCTGTGACTCCCACCGCTACCAGAGACGTCACTGAGAGGCCCTGTGTCGTCAGTGAGTGATGTTTGTCCCGGGGCACAATTGATCAGCGGAGATAAGAGACCCCACTCGAGGCCAGTGGAATGGAAGCGAATTGCGTGTGCGTGGTGGTGGTGGGGGAGGGTGGAGCCGGTAATTTATGGGGAACCGGTGGTGTAGCGGTTAGCGCGCTGCGCTACGAATCCCCGGCCACCCGAGATCGATTCCCGCTCACGGCCAACACCAGTGACGATTTATTTGAACGGCTTTCTGGGCCTCCACTAGGTCGACTCGGCCTCAAATGAGTACCTTCTGCGGTGTGTAAACATCGCCAATGGGGGAGACAAAGGCGGCCGGGCGTGGTGCTGGCCACCCCGCTCCCTCGTGTGCCGTGCCTGCCCTCATAGGTGCTCGCTATCAGCACTTGCCCCAACAGTCTTTGACAGTGTTAGAGGCTATACGGGGGACCTTTGTCTTTGGTGGTGGGGGAGCAGTGGTGGGACGATTAGCGAGCCGCGCTGCGCTACGAACCCGGTGACTCCACCGTTTTTTTTCCGCTCGCGACAAACGCCGGTGACGAGTCTTCTGAACCGATCCGTGGCTTCTTCCCCCGAGGTCGACTCAGCCTTGAAATTAAAACGCGGCGAGTTGTGTAAACAGCACCACTGGGGAGACAAAGGCGGCCGGGCATGATGGTGGCCACCCGTCCCCCACGTGTGCCGTGGAGGACTTCAAATTTGCTCGCGGGCAGTGCTTGTCCCCGACGGTCTGTCAAAGGCAATACGAGGGGGGGGGGGTTCTATGTCTGGGGGCAGCCACGCACCTGGCGAAACCCGAGTTTGACCACTGCTCACGGCGAGTATCTGAAACAGCGATGGGCCCTCTCTAGGTTGACCCAGCCTTAAATGCGTACGCGTTGCGAGCGTGAACATCGGCGGCGCTTGTGGTGGAGGGCCGTGAAGCCGACCACGACACATCCCCTGCGATGTGTCCGGCATCTCAGAGATGAGAGTTGTTCGCTAAACAGCACTTGCCCCAAGAGCGTGACACTGCGGGTGGAAGGGGGGGGCTTTGTGAGCAGGATATCGTTCAGTGTTCGCGACTTGGGACCAATTTCCTGGCCTTGGACATCCAAATCAGTTCGCTTGTTGTCCTTTGCCCCACCACGCACCTCCGATGAGCACGCCTGGCCACGTACGGCGAAGTTCGGCATACATACATCAGTGACAACTAGTGCCTGAACTTGTCGTGAGCCTCCCTTCGGTTGACTCAGCCTTGAAAACGTGCGTCTCGTGGCCCGGTTCACTGTTGTAGCAACAACGGCACTCACTGGTCGAGACAAATGTGACAGGGCTCATGAAGCTGAAGCGTGCACGCAAACCAAAAACGGCAAGCTCAGGTCCTTGTTTGCAGTCACACCGAGAGACGGGAACGTGGACCGAGTTAATGGACATGCAATCGCAGATGCCGCATTCACGATAGAAGTCAACGGTCTCGGGCAGGACACACGGAGATCGGCGGTTGATGGACGAGACCGGCGATGGAATGACAGCCAACGGAGCGAACGCGTCCGCATCGATCGGATCGTCGTGCAGGATTGAGATGGATTGTAGTTGCACTAATCTGATGGTGTGATGGAGGGCAGTGGGGAGGGGGGTGAGTGCCTCATCTAGCAGTTGGTGGACGATGGCTAATGATGATGGACGAAACTTCTGAAATCACTCCTGCGTGACGCCAAAGTATTGGACGTCATCCCGCTTCGGCAATGGGGGACATCGTTAAGGTTGCCTGCCACCCCTGAGATTCAACAACAACAACAACAACAATCGAGACATATCATGGGTGTGATAATGATGATAATGGTATCGCCAAGGGCAGCTATCTCCTCAACGAGTAAGGACAACCCTGGGAAAACCAGGAACAGGTGGCAAAACGCAGCACCATCGGGCAGCCTCGTTTGACCAATTGCGGTGTGAATGTCGAGTTTCCTGTCCCAGTGGACGATGGGATAACAAGATCGCATTGGTCAGCCTGACAATTGTGTTTCTTTTTACTCTGCGAACGTGTGTCTGTGTGTGTGTCTGTCTGTGTGTGTGTGTCTGTCTGTATGTGTGTGTGTGGGAGCAGTAGTGTATCGGTTAGCGCGCTGCGCTACGAACCTGGCGAACCGGGTTCGATTCCCGCTCACGGCCAACACCACCAGTGACGATTATCTGGAACGATCCTGGACCTCCCCTAGGTCGACTCAGCCTCAAATGAGTACCTGGTGCGATGTGTAAACATCGCCACTAGGGAGACACAGGCGGTCGGCCGTGGTATTGGACACCCATCCCCTTGTAGGTGCTCGCTAACAGCATTTTCTCCTACAGTCTGTTACGGCTATACCGGGGATCTTTGTCGTTTTGTGTGTGCGTATGGGGAGCAGTCGTGTAACGGTTAGTGCGCTGCGCTACGAACCCGGTGACCTGAGTTCAAATCCCGCTCACGGCCACCAACAGCAGTGACGATTATCTGAATCGGTTCTGGGCCTCCCCTAGGTCGACTCAGCCTCAAATGAGTACCTGGTGCACTATGTAAATATTGTCACTGGGGAGACAAAGGCGGCCGGGCGTGGTTGCTGGCCTCCCACCCCCTCGTTCGTGTACCGTTCCGGCCTTCATAGCTGCTCGCTAACATCACTTGCCCATACAGTCTGTTAAGGCTATACGGGGGGCATCTTTGTCTTTGTTGTGTGAGTGCTCTCTTTCTTCACCCTCTTTCATCTTTGCTGCCCGTCTATTTTTAAATGACAGCGGCGGTGCCTCGCTTGATGACCTCATTAAATGTTTAAAAACAGGCAGCGAAATGCCTCCACCCCCACTGCCCTCCTCCTCCTCTCTCAGGACGACCCAAACGCGGCGGTGGTTGTGGTTTAACGTGGATAAAATGTAAAGAAAAGCTTTTCTGAACAAGCGCCGTATTACGCATTCTCGCGACGAGGATTGTTGGCGGGCGTGGGTCGTGGCGATGTGTTTATTTACGTATTCGGTGAACACGAGTGTCCGGTGAGAGTCAATGCACTTTGGGCTCGCTTGCAAGACGGAGTTTTAATGTTTTTCAGTCGGAATAGCGCACGCGCCCACAACCACCGCCACCACCGCCACCACCACTACCCCCTCCAAGCGGAAACGTAGACACAACGACGTGGAGAGATGCGCATACTGGGAATTTACACCGAGAGCCGTAAAGAGAGAGGCGAGATTCGGAGAACAAATGCCAATTGGCAAGGGAGACGTTAGGGGCCGTCCATAAATGACGTCACGCACCTAGTGAGGGAGGGGGGGAGTCAGACATTTGTGACGATGTGTGACGAGGGGGGTGGGGGAGAAATGTGACGTCACATCAAAAATGCGCAACTTTAAATAAATATAGACAATACGTTCTACTTAATTAAATATACTTTTTTTAATAAATGTTTTTTCCTACAACATCAGAGCGCAGCGGCACATTAAACACGAACTACAATGACAATAGTTTAAAGCGATTTGAAGCATGTTTTATTTTCCAAATGGAAATATGGTTTTGCGGGGGGGGGGGGCGGGAGACATTTGTGACTTCATATTTAAGGGGGGGGGGGTCTGACTTTTTGTGATGCCGTGTGACGAGGGCGAGGGGGTGTCAAAACTCGTCCAAAATCGCGTGACGTCATTTATGGACGGCCCCTTACGAGGCGCCGTTTGAATGATCGACGGTGGCTGGTTGCAGGGGACAAGGCTGGCGATGGTGTCGCAACCGCCACGGAGATGATGCAAATTGAACCACCTCGTGCGGGGGGACAACGTCGCCTTGTGGCATCGCAAGACTGCGAGTGATGGCAACAAAGATGGGGAGGAAGCCTTTGCTAACATTGGCAGTGGAGCGATCGTGGCTGTGGGTCTAGGGTGACGATGGTGAGCTGCCGCTTGCTTATAAACTATTTTAAACTATCTTTCTTCTTGGTTCTTTCGGTAAAGTCATGTAGAACGGAAATAATAAAGTAATAAAAATACAACATAATAAATATATAAATGGTTTATTTTTATTATTCTATTATTTCCATTCTACGTGACTTTACCGAAAGAAACGAGAAGATGAATCCCTGCAGTCACGAAACCTTTAAATCGATATTTTAAACTATTTTATTTTACAAATTTAAGGACCCACCTGAGCTATATAACTCTTTTGTTTAGAAGCGATATGGCCACAAGTGACAGCTCATCAAAGTGGAAATTTATAGCAGCCGAATGCTCTAAACGGGTGTTGGTAAATGTGGAGGGACAAACCGGAGGACCCGGAGAAAAATCCACACGACCACGGGGAGAGAGAGACACGCAGACTCCAAATATACAACAGGCGTCCGTGTCGGAATCGCACCCACGACCTCCTGTATACTAGGCGTGCTATTTAACATCTCGCTCAAGGCATTCACGAGTAAATGTTCGGCCGTGTAAATTGTGCGACGAGTACGGTATGTGCCGACTCGGCTTTCAGACAAGAACGGTAGTTGGCGAGCCAAAGGCGCGATCACCACTGAGAGGCAAATGTAAACCAGGAATTGCGCTAGCCACAACAATCTCCTTTGATCGTAGCGTATGAATAACCCAAATTAAGCGGATGGGGAAAGCGAGCAGTCTCAAGCACATTTCAGCTTTTCAGTGGTGTTTGTTTTCGCCCGCGGTGTATATTGTCTCCGTTCCGTGTCGCTGTTCATGAAACTGTGTATTTGGGCAGCAAGGACTTCCTTTGTGCGTGATTCTTTTTGTGATTAATTGTAAATGCCCCTTCGGTTTGACGTATTTGACAGACACTTTACGGGGTCGGGCGTTATAAATACATGATGATGGTGGTGGTGGTGGTGCGTCGTTCGATTAGGTCAGTGGTTCTTGACCTTTACTGCAGAAAGGGCATCTCACACCCCCCAGGGCGTGCGTGTACACCCCAGGTTAAGGACCACTGGTTTAGGTGCCCGCTAAAAGCACTTGCCCCAAAGGAATACTAAAGCGATACGGGGGAGGATTCTTTTGTATATCGTGTCGTTACATTTCTGACAGGTGCTCACTAACAATACTTGCCCTCGTAGTTAATGCCTAATGCATGAGGCTACACAGGGAGCTTTGTTTCGCTGTGTGCAGTTTACAGCTAGCAGATTATCCTGAACTACAATTCCCAGTGATCTCAGTTCGTTTACTGGCCCATGAGTCACGAGTAAGTACCAGGTGCGATGTTGTCATGCCCGTAACCGTATCGATTTCAAGATTCTCTTCTGGTATTCAAGGCCTTAAAATGTACGTGTCTCCTCCCTACATTCATGACCTCCTTTCGCCACGTTTGTTCCATCAAGATCATTAGGAGCCTCAGATTGTGCGTTGATCGCTGTCACCACGGCCTATCGTCTTCGCACGTGCTGGTGATGGTGTCTTTGCAATTGCGGCACTTAAAGTCTGTAACGCGTTGCCCTTCGAGGTCACGGGGACTTCCAATAAACTTTATAAATGTTCAAATCTCGACGGAAAACTATCTGCTTAAAATGGCTTTCTCGCTGTCTCTCTTTAGTCATTTTCAAAGTCTTTCTCACTTGATTTGAAGCTTTCGTGACTGCAGGAATCCATACTCTTTGGTTCTTTCGATAGAGTCGCGTAGATAGAAAAATAATAATAAATCACGACGTTTCGATCGCCACACCGGCTGCTTGTGTAGCGATAGAAACTTCGTGATCTATTATTCGTATTTTTCGTCTACCTCCGTGACTTCACCGTAAGAACCAAAGCGTATCTTTCTCACTTCTTCTTGCCTTGGTTGGTGTTTAACCATTTCCGCCTTTTCATGCACATCACCGTGAGAACGATTGTTTAAGGGCGCTTTATAAACGTAAGTTAGTATTATTATTATTAAAACGAGCATTGTAGCTCGTTTTAATAATAATTCATATTCTGATTCCGTCTTTGTTTGCGTGAACAAAAAATCGACACGTGACCAGGCGCGTGTGATGCTGATTTTACGTAACGTCGCCTCGCCGGGCAGTCCCTGACGCAGGGCCCTCCCTGGCAGAGCGAGCGGCAGAGCGAGTGGGAAGGTAGCGAATTCAAATCTTGGTTCGGGGGTGACTCAGCCAATCATCATCATCATCATCATCGTCGTCCCTCCGCCGTCCCTCCATCCGGTGATCGATTAAACGGGCAGCAATTTGTGGCGAAGTCAACCGCGATTGTCCAATGGATATACTCAGCCCCGCCAGAGGAATGTGGAATTCCCGCCACACTGGCGCCTCGATGCTTGGTTGCTCTGTTGAGCAGGAAAATCACGTTGACCTGTTTTTTGTTGTTGTTGTTCCGTTCCCACCGTAATACACCACGGAGAACAAAGAGCATTAGTATTATATTTTGATTTTAAATTTCTTGCCGTGTTTTTTTGCTCACACCTGATGATGATTGCTTGTGTTGCAGTCGAAACGTCGTGAGCATTTTATTGTTTTATATTTTTATTATTTTATTGTTTCCCTTCTACGTGACTTCACCGAAAGAACCAAGAAGATATAGCATTAGTATTGTTTACACACCCCGTTTTGCCGCGCAGCACTGATTCAATACAGCCAAGTGCTGGAGCCGGTTTGGACATTGCGTGTCTCTTCAGCAGATTCGGGTATTTGCTTAAACAAACGCCGGTAAAACTAACCCGACGTTTTATCGAGAGAAGGGTCGTAAGATCGATGCAAAACTATACATCGATAATCGGTGCTCGCTAACAGCGCGTGCAAGAGAGCAATTCTCTTCTGGTTTGGAGGGGACTTGGAGTCGAGCCATGGGCCATGGGGTTTTCATTTCCCCGAATTGAACCCCGGCGGCTCTAACGGGCGATGTAGAACGTGGGGGAGTGTTTAGATTTCCGAGAATCCAACCTAATGTTTTCCCGCTTCTCTGTTATCTCCCTTTTGTTTGACACGTGCTTTTCTGATAAGACAATCAACAAGAATCACAATTAAACGAAGGGCCTACAGTCACCTCTCCTTGGCCTATTTGGTTTTTTGTTCCATGATTTTTTTTCACTGCGGTGGTGGTGGTAGTGGTGGTGGAGGTTTGCTGTTGTAATTTTGTGAAGCCATTCGTCGGCTTTCCTGTTGCTTGACGAAATAATGTTGTTTCACTTCGTCATACGTGGAAAAGGCAATTGGCCTTGCATTCATCTCCACTGGTGACACTGAATCAATGGTAGCAATTCCACATTCCCATGGCAGAGGCCAGAATGTATATATACATTTATTTGCTACTAATAAAGTACAAAAAAGCGTATTTCTCACTCTAACAAACTTTGGCAAAATGCTCACCTCTGTGAGTGACAATGAGGCAGTGGTGGGAATTCCACGTTCCCATGGTGGGGGGCTGGTCTCTCCAGAGCATAACGACCTCTGGTGACCTTTCAAAAAGTGGCACCCTTTTATTTTTCTACCCTGGAGAAATGATGGGCTCAATCCACCCTCCGACTGAGATTTAAACTCGCCTTCCTTGGACTGTGAGTCAAGCTGTATGTTTCAGCATCGCCGGCCTGGGTGTATCATGATTCATTCCGAATTCTCCAGATTATGAGGCACACCTTTTTCCCACCGTATTTTTTCAACAAACGTTGGGCATGCATCATTTATAATCTGGCCTCTGTTGCTACCACAGTCCTTCCCCACCATAGCATATGTGACCCGATTAGAATAACTTTATTGGCACGGGGTACGGTCAACGACTTTATTATCACCACATAGCCACTGACATCGTGTGCATTCTCCGAATTAAAAGATGGGCGCGTTGATTCCCGGAGTCCACGCGATATGTTTTTTTTTGTAAATTGATAGTTTGCACCATTTGCGTCTTGCTTTACCGGGAGTTGGTGCTTTCTGGAAGGAAGAAAAAAAAATCACAAAATTATCTCAAGGTTTTGTTGAAAGAAAAAATAAACCTACGTTGATGATACTGCATTGGCAGTGGTGGACACGCGCCGCTGAGCAAACACAAACTGAAAACTTGCATCAAGAAAATGTCGTGGCCTTAAAATATATAGTGGTGACGTTGTGTGCAATAGCACTGCTTCATAGCACATGGAGAGGCCAGTAGAGAGACAGAGTGGATAATATGTCCCAGAGTGGATGTCCATTATGTGAAAAAGAGCTTCATAGCTCATCGGATTCCTCCAGTCTCGACAAAGAATCTGAATAAGGGTTGTACGCTGCACTTGTTTATATACCATGAGGCCTGATGAGAAGTAGATTGTTTAACCATGTGTTGGTTTCCCTGTTCCATCACTGCATCAAAGTAGTGTGTGCGGTTTACCTTCTAGAGCGTATTCCATAACGTTTGTGATAACAATTATAAAGAAATGCCTCAATGACGCCCAATACTTAAAAAAAATACGTAGGTTTCTTTTAATTGTTCACATTTTTATTCCAATTGTGCCATTTGGCAGCAGGTCACGAAGCAGTAGATAGTTGCCTTTAAATCTCTCGAGGGCAGCTCGTGAGCATGTGGTAGAGAGCAGCCTGCAGAAGATGATATCAGAAAACTACATCTGACATCCCAGTAATTTACCTCTTATCCATGGTAGGGGCACTGCAATCTTTCACGTGTCCTATGCTCCATGGAACGCAAGCCAACAATTTTCCTTTTGAATTCTAAGAGCTGAAATGTTAGCTGTAAGGAGCATATACGCAGCACATTAATGCGGCGAAAACTCTTGAGAAAAGGTAAGTGGGTTTCGGGTTAAAACACGTCATGGCGAGATGGGGGGTGATGGCTGCTAAGAAGAACGACAGGTTGACAACCACGGAATAGAACGCATCCGTGAGTACGTCACACGGAGGGCAGATGGAGCGACGAAATGAGTTAATGTGCAGGTGCCGAGTGGATCATGACATCGCAGCATCGTCATCAGCGGCGGCGGCTTGCGGTTTTCATCCAGCGGTGGATTGACCATGACCGAGTTTTGTTGTGCGTATGCAATCATTTTTTTGTTTCATTCAGACGCTGTCGCCTCGACAGACCTGGTTTCACCTGAGGACGGCTGCTTGCGTTGTGGCCGAAACGTCGTGAGAATTATTTTATTATGTTTTATTTTTATTATTTTATTACTTCCCTTCTACGTGACTTTACCGAAAGAACCAAGAAGATGTATGCAATCATTGTGAGACGGTGACCCGATTCCATTTGCTTGCTGCACTTCAGAACCCCGGTTTAGTCACGGGTGACCGGCCCGGTTTTCAACCCAATATCAAAGCGGGACCCACTGTGCGCACCGGCTGAGCGGCTTGCCACCCGGGCCACCTTCAAGACCTTTTTGAAGAGGGCCCTGCTCTGAAAGAGAAGGTTGCAATCCATGGCTTGGGCAGAATGTTTGCAGGATGGAGGGCAGTGAGGTCATCGATGGAGGGCGTCCTAAAGCCAGAGGGTGGATGCCAACTTCGCAATAGCTGTGGGATCCAGCAAGACGTCAGGTAGTACCGGTGGCGTCAAGAGCATTGGTCACGATGATCTCTTGACCTTGAATTATTTGGGATTAGAGCCTGGGCTCTCCCATTATTTAAGTGAACGTTTAATCTGCCGATTATCGTTTCGACTACTCTACTGGGCGGATAACATGAAAGCAGTTGTGAAGAAACATTTCCAACCCCTAGTGCCTGTATGTTGAGCGTGTTTCGTACGTAGCCAACCGTGCGAACCGGCGGTGCCGCTGGACGGGAGGTTAGATGGTTCCGGGGGCTTGGCGACGTCGTCAGGCACGGCACACCGGGCATCGCCTGACCACAAAGCCAGCAGTGGATTTACCTGCCAGTCCGATTAATCGAATTAGCCGACTAATCGTCGCCACCCTACTTTAGAGTGCGCACCGCCGCATTGATTCGCTTGAGCTCAGCGAGCATTCTGTGCGGCTAATGAAGATTGCCGTCGGCAGCACGGCGACGATGTTGTGTTCGGCCGGTGAGATGTGGAGCGCAACCATTTATCACGTGGGGAGGAGGAGGAGGGGTATTGTGTGAACCCAGTGACCTTAAGAATTCGCCCTTGGGCAAGGGGACAATCACGCTCGAAGATGCCTACCATGTTATTTCTTAATGACATTTCTGAGTCACACAACCAAACGTGGTTATCATCGTGACCATCCATCATGTTAAGCAGTAATACATCGCGTACAGTGCACTATTATCACTATAATCTGCACGCCAGTCTATTGCAGTTTGAATGTATATACACAAAAAAAATATGCAGTAATGGTTATTTATTTATTTATTCCTATTTCGCCATGTGCCACTGTGTGGTTACAGCACTTAACCCACAAACCGCAAGGCTGTCAGTTCCAAGTCCCGGCCGAGTGCCAACTCAGCCCATCATCGCCCTTTGAGGTCGATAAAAATCAGTAAGCACTTTGTCACATTTCAACAGAGATTGTGCAATTGAATGGCCCCTGTCATAGGAATGTGGTATTTCCACCAGTAGGCTTTCAACCGTTAAGAGTGGAGACGCAACATCGATTCGCCTTTGATAAAGTATTAACTCATTCTCCTGCATTTCACGACAACAACAAAAAATATTCAATGAAGTCCATGAGTGCTCGTGTAACTGAGACAAGAGTTGCTGTCATTAGGTAGGGACTGTTAACTTTTCACGCAACAATTGATGAGACATTTTCCGAGTAGGCTTTGGTCACGTCACACTAACACGAGATGTCACACTCCAGAAAATATGCCTCTAAAGGATCTTTAAACGCGCGTTTGGCTTGAGACTCTCATGTCCAACAACATCAAACCATCTTTCATCCAGTGTACACCTCGCGATCGATATTTTCTACTCTGTGGGAATTAAACAGCTCTGAAAAGAGACCGCCGACAGAGTTTAATGTCCTTATTTGGGTCAACATACAACTTGATGAATACTCACAAAGCGTGACATCGTGAAGCCTAATCACGTGCCTAGGTTGTGCCAATTACCCATTCACCCACGGTGAGTGATGCGAAGCTAAGCAGGTTTGCGCCTGGATAGTGTTTGGATGGGTCACCACCACGCTCGTATGCATGTAGCGTATGTTGAACTTCTTTAGCGCCGTGAGTAGCCAGCCGTGTTAAATCGGAGGTGCAAACTAAACACAAAACTGAAGAGTGCCACGTGAAACGAAAAACAAGTTTAGCGAAAACGACGTCGCCATTAACAGTGTAACGATTAAGTTGTGGCGAGATACGATGTGGGAAGTTCGGGACGGACAACTGAAGGCACGCCGCCGCATTGCCGTATCATTCCGCGTACCGTATCACGCCGCTCAAGAAAGTAGTTCGTCGTCGACCGCTCAGAAACTGCGTTATAACGGAATAGCGCCTCGCGTTATAACGGGAGAGCACCTTGTGTGAACACGACGCGTTCAGCGAGGACTTACGATACACATTCGTTTCTCGACATAAAACTTTGGCTTTTCGGTGCACACATCTGGCAGACAGTGTGAACATATATATGTTACCTGTAGGTACGTTATTGATACTGGATTTCCTGGGTCATTGTTAAACTAAGCTTTGACCACATCACTCACAACGCACCTGATCTACATCTGATCCCGGAAGCCAAGCAGAGTGGAGCCTGCATAGTGCTTGGGTAAGCCACTACCACCAAGTAAACCGGTTGCTATAGGCTGCTGCTGCTGCACAGCTATGCTGTGGGCAGCAGGAAACAGTGCGGCAAAATCCATTGTTGTACGGTACTTCTATGCTTCGATATTCCCAGTCATCATCAACCCGCACATTGACCAGCAAATGGTCAAACAGTGCCCCATGGCTCGCATGGAGAGGTCCTAATCCATCAGCGCATTGATGAAACAACAGCATGCGAATGTACAATGTGCACACAGCTCGTGTTCAGTTTGAAAACTAATTTCTTTCGAGCTGCTGTTTGTGTTTGGCCTTCCTCCCGTACCTCCGATTTGCACGGTTGGCTACGTACCGTGTGAAAGAAGTTCAACATAAACATACATAGACTCAGAGACCCATAGACTCACACTGAGACCCATAGACTCACACAGAGACCCATAGACTCACAGAGACCCATAAACTCACACAGAGACCCCT
>CM025618.2:2810730-2834969 GCA_014621495.2 Entosphenus tridentatus
TGTCCCACTCCCGTGTCCCACTCCCGTGTCCCACTCCCGTGTCCCACACCCGTGTCCCACTCCCGTGTCCCCCACCCGTGTCCCCCACCCGTGTCCCACTCCCGTGTCCCACTCTCGTGTCCCCCACCCGTGTCCCACTCCCGTGTCTCACTCCCGTGTCTCATGCCTGTGTCCCCCACCCGTGTCCCACTCCCGTGTCTCACTCCCGTGTCCCACTCCCGTGTCCCCCACCCTTGTCCCCTACCCGTGTCCCACTCCCGTGTCCCACTCCCGTGTCCCACGCCCGTGTCCCACGCCCGTGTCCCAACTCCTGCAGATGGATTTGTGGACGTGCAGGAGTTGCTGGCCCAGCGGAGCCTGGCTGGGTGCGAGGAGGCGGATGTGAGGAGAGTCGTGGAGTCCAACGACAAGCAGAGGTTCGCTCTGCGCGCCCACCCAACTACGGGCAGCCTGCAGATCCGCGCCAACCAAGGCCACTCGCTACAGGTAGGCGAGGGTGGGCACGTGTGTGTGTGCGCGCGTGTGTGCGCGTGTGGGGAGCGGTAGTGGAGCGGTTAGCGCGCACGCGCTATGAACCTGGCGACCCGGGTTCGATTCCCGCTCACGGCTAACACCAGTGACGATTATCTGAACCGGTCCTGGGCTTCCCCTAGGTCGACTCAGTCTTAAATGAGTACCTGGTGCGGTGGGTAAACATCGCCACTGGGGAAACAAAGGCGGTCGGGCGTGGTGCTGGCCACCCACCCCCTCGTTCGTGTACCGTTCCGGCCTTCATAGCTGCTCGCTAACAGCACTTGCCCCTACAGTCTGTTAAGGCGACACGGGGGGATGTTTGGATCTTTTTAAATTCTTTATATTAAGTTCACTTGCGCGCTTGCTTGCTTACGACAGTGCAAATCTTTCGGTCGTTTTTTAACCCACTTCCCGTGATCCAATCGAGCTGACATTTTGCACACAGACTCGTTGTGCGTGACAATGAATGTTCGTGAATTTTTTTTCCCAAAATTTTACACTTTTTAGGGCAAAAATATTATATTTAATTACCAATTGCTTAATGCTGGCATGCAATCATCTGACCCATAGGTGGCAGCCATCTCAAGCCAGAGGACGAGAGGACTCTAGCCGCCACGCATATAAAGGATTTATAGTGAAAAACGTTGTTTTTACGGGTGAATTTTTTATCGTTGTTGCTGATCGCACAGCCTCCTTAGCGTGCCCGTGCGTGTGCCTCCACGATGCGCGTGCCGATACCAGGTGGAGGAGCTGGAGCTGCAGCCCATAGCGCTGCACGTCTCGGCCTTGCCGGAGTGCGTGGTGCACGGCACCTTCGCGCGCCACTTGCCGTCCATCCTCCGCGATGGGCTCAGCCGCAGGGGACGAGCGCACATCCACATGGCGCCGGGAGAACCGCGAGCGGAGGGCGTCGTCAGCGGTACCGGCGCGCACGGACCGGCTCGCCTCGTGCTCCGCTGTGTCGCCGGGCTGCGCTGGGGCCGTGCCCACGCGCTAGCCGAGCGCATCAAAGACAAAGATTCCCCCCCCCCCCCCTCGTGTAGCCTGTAACAGACTGTTGGAGCAAGGGCTGTTAGCGAGCAGCACCTATGAAGGCCGGCACGGCACACGAGGGGTGGGTGGCCAGCACCGCGCCCGAACGCCTTTGTCTCCCCGGTGGCGATGTTTTTACACACCGCTCCAAGTACTCGCTTGAGGCAGAGCGGACCTAGGGGAAGCCCAGAAACGGTTCAGATCATCGTAACCGGTGTTGGCCGTGAGCAGAAATCGAACTCCGGTCGCGGGGTTCGTAGTGCAGCGCTCTAACCGTGACACTACCGGCTCAACAAACAAAGACAGATTTCTTTAGAACTACTCTTTGTGTTCAGTTTTGTTGTCCTTCCCTCCGATTAGCACGGTTGGCTACGTACGGTGCAAAAGAAGTTCAAGGCGCCAGGTTGTTGTTTCACTCGAGAAACCAAGCTGTGCCGCTGACATCATCACACAATGACAAGAATGATTAACTCCGCTCGTTGTCCTGATGAGCCCCGAGCCAAATTCCATCACTGTGGTACATGGGGGCGTGGTGGCAGACAGCTCTTGCCGGTGCTCTCGAGTTGGTTGATCACAAAATGTTCGTGCAACTCTCAACTGTGCCGGCATGTCAAGTGGCCGAGAGATGGAAATGCAGCAAGTGACTTTGTGGACCCACAGTTATTGGGTTTTCTGCAGGGAGTGTTTCCTTACACAAAACATTCCTCTTGACTGAATTGGCTAAAGGGTCTTGAGACTCGGTGAGTCTATTTGAGATAAATAAATGATATTAAAAACACATTCCTGCGGAGGGAGCTGGTAGGAACGTTGGGTTGCTCGGTCAATGGCCAGGGTCAACGGCGGCGTGGTGTGTTCCGCAAATATGCCCGACTGTGAGGGCGGGCACAAGCCGGCGTGAGTAGGTTAAACGTTGAGTTTTATACGGGCACCACGGGGTGACCAGCCCCTCCCCACCATCCCCACCCCTCCCACCCCCCACCCAGCCCCACCCTCCCCACCCAGCCCCTCCCCACCTTCCCTTCCCCACCCAGCCCCTCCCCACCCTCCCCTCTCCACCCAGCCCCACTCCTCCCATTTTTGGATGAGCGACGGACGGACGGACACAATAATCCCCTGTGGGCTGGTGGAACCAGGTGGTTCCTACCAGTATATTTATTGGCCACCCCGCATCATTACTCAATTTTAAGCATGTAATCCAATTTTATTTAGCCTTTGCTTATGATTTGCTTCATTTTCATAAACGAAATTTAAAATATTTCTTAAATACATTGAAAGGGAATCAGATCATGTAAGCAGATCGGGTTAAGACCAAGTCAGTGACAGCCCCAGTAATAATCGTGGTCAGCCCTTTGTCAATCCACTGCGGGATAACGGCCTCCCCACGTCGTGTCATGGAGGGCATTTAAACCATAACGTGGGTTGGTGAATAAGGGGATTGGTACGAATATCACTCGCTGCTGATCTTAGTCATGGCTAAGAATCAAACTCGGGCTTCCAGGTTAATAGCACAGTGCGCTAACCACTGCACCTCCGGTCCACCCCTCCGCCTCGATGGTTACCTGTGTGATAACTGCTGATGGGTAGTCAGACTGTTGCCTGAAATCCCGTGCACTGACATTACGTGCATGGTATTTTGGATGTTTTAGTTCCTACATTGCTGAATTATCTAAGCGTTTTAAATTAGAGCATATTCTCCGACAGTCCGTTTCTCTACATTGTTTACTTAATTACACAAAGGCTTTTATCAACAGAAATACCATCCGACGATGTGATAACCACGCCTGCGTAAAAATAAATGCGTACACATTAAACGAATAACAACAACTTTGAATGTCATGCGTTGAACTTTGAAATGTTATCATTTCAGGAATGCGAGGGAACTGTGAAATCGCAATTTATATAGACATTGAAAAAGCTTTGCAAGGTAAGTGGTAATTTTCTCACGCTTGGGTATTTTTCAGCTACTCCGATTTCCTCCCACACACGACATTTTTCTTTTAACACTTTGCAACTTAGTTTGATAGCGCTGATGCATTAGCACTTTCTCGTTGTCCATAGCTGGGGTGGGGCACGTTAACTGGCGTTAAGATGATCCAATGTGAACAAATGTGTATTAAAAGTTGCGTTGGCTATTATGGGACGTCTCACCACCTGCCCTGAAAGCTGCCTGTCGGGGCTAAATGTGGCCAATTGATTCTTCAGGAGACAAACACGCGTTCGAAAGTGTTGTATAATCCATGCCTATGCGTCGTACTTTGCCCAAACTTGTTTAAAACGATTCTGGGCAACCATCCACATGGGGACTCTCTTGAAAAAGTTTTGAAGCCCATTAAAGCTTTTTTGAACGCTGGCATTTTAATCTCAGAACACATGTTTTTGTATATTTTATTTCAAAGTACATAACTATGTGACTTTTGTTTCAAAATGCATCTTTACTAAATAGTTAGCAAAATCTCAAATGCCCTGTCGCCTGGTTGAATAAAGTACAGCAATTATATATACATCAGCTGTTCATACTCAGGGCTGGAAAATGGGAATAAATTACTGGGAAACTCATAAATGATTCCTGCCCATCCCCACTAGATCTGAAGAGGAGGAGCTTGGGTCCGTATGTGGGTCTCTGAGTGTGTCTGTGACTATCGTGTCTGTGGGTCTCTGTGGATTTCTGTGGGTGTCTGTGGGTCTATATGCGTGTCTGTGGGTCTCTGTGGACGTATGTGGGTGTGTGTGTGTCTGTGGGTCTTTATGCATGTCTGTGGGTTTCTGAGTATGTATGTGGGTTTCTGTGCATGTCTGCTAGTCTCAGGGGTCTATCTGTGAGTCAAAAGAAATTAATAACGAATCATTGATTCCTTCCGGAACGCAGTTGGGTTACAATTTTCACTCCTACCATGGCATTTCGGGGCATTCCGCCCCATTTCCACCACTGTTCATACCGCATCGTATGTTTCTTTGCGGGTTTGGGTGGGTGTGCTTACGTGGGGTTTGACGTTGCCCGTCTGTTAACGCATGCAGATGGGATCCCGTTTTACCGATCGGCCAATGGGGTGATCCTGAGCTCTGGAAACGCGCAAGGGGTACTACCCCGACAGTACTTCCAGCGAGTGATGCAGCTCCAGCCCGGTGAGATAGTACTGCACACTGTGACACAAGGGGTGATCAATACGTCTGTGGCCTGGCATAGCACGCTTTGAGTGAACTTGAAGACACTGGCATGTGTTTTGCCTAGTTCTCTTGAAGTGCAATGTACTTGGTCCATGCGTTAACAGTAGCGTTTGGCAATCGTTTAATCACTGTCGTTTTGCAAGTCTCATATTCCAGCACGTGCCTTTTCGGTTTCGGACACTGTATTCTCTGTTTGTTCTCTAACCATTCCTCCCGTTCACTAGACTATACATCAGCTATCTGAATTCATTGAATTATTTGGTAGTTTTGATTCAATAATAATAGAGTTTTTCGCCTTTTTTCTGGCAACAAAACTGAAACCTTTTTGCAAGGATTCATGTCTGCATTAACCACAATACTTGCAGTCAAAATGCAAACAAAAAACATACTATAATAATATATGCATTGTCCTTGAAACTGATTGGTCCACACCAAGGGACGGCTTGTAAAAAGGTTTCAGTTTTGATGCCAGAAAAAAGGGGAAAAACCCTATTATTATATTTTGGTACTGGCAAAGGAGGTCTAATGATGTAGAGTTTTGATTCACTTTTTTTTTCTGTGCCTTTGTCTCCCCATGCCCCCTCGTGGTTGCGAGACAGAGCGAAAGCAGTTACCGTTGGAGGGTGACACGCCCAGTTGAGCCTGTGACCGACACTTCTTTCCCCAGGGTCATCAAGATCCCTACCTGGACCTGACATGGAAGACTCAAATGTCTTATCGTTGGTATCCCGAGGGAAAGGCCCACTGAGGTTGCAAAGCTCTTTGTCAAGGGTGATACCCACCCGTGGAAGGGATGGGTACAGGATTGGCACAGCAGACATTTGAATGATTACAAAGAGCAGCGTTATTGAGGGAGTGGGCCTGCTCCACATCTTTCTGCCCCCTGCTTTTCGTAACTGGTCTAGTTCATGTCGACGGTGTGCCGTGCCCGCGTATTGCTTCAATAAAAAAGCTGCATTATAACAACATTTCATGCGACCCAAACTATGGGCCGTACGGCAAACCACTCGAGTATGCGTACCTTCAATGGAGGAGTAGCAAAACTACACCACTACCCTCGTGGCTAGCAGACCTCGACATTGGCATTTAGCTCCCGAACATATTGCCATCATACGCAAGAATATAATACGAAACACATTTTGTGCATGCACCTTGTGCAGTACTACATTACCAAACTGTGTATCGTTGAGATGTCAACTTGCACACTTGAGCACACATTCACAGAAATCACAGACCACCCAAGCCTGAGAGCGTCGATAGTTTAGTGCACTTTGTGTATTGTCGAGTAGAAATAACATCTGCCGACTTTAGCTGTTAAGGCCAAGCTATTTATTCAATCCCAATTATCTCAATTGTTGAACTTCCAATGAGTGGACTTTATTTTGAACCGGGTGAGAGACCTTTGAAAGAGACTAAGTTCTATTTTGCAAAATCAGCCCCCG
The DNA here is from genome assembly GCA_014621495.2 of Entosphenus tridentatus. Taxonomy (NCBI): domain Eukaryota; kingdom Metazoa; phylum Chordata; class Hyperoartia; order Petromyzontiformes; family Petromyzontidae; genus Entosphenus; species Entosphenus tridentatus. The sequence continues at coordinate 2,816,883 of CM025618.2, forward strand.
AATATAAATAATAAAAATTGGCATTGCAACGACTTAGTCCTGAAAAACAAATAAAGACATAACACAGAGCCGTAAGATCAGAGTATTGAATACGTCTAGAAAAAGTTAACTCAAAGTTAAAGAGATCAGCACGGTTGGCTTCGTATGCTGCGAAATAAGTTCAATACACAAACAAGTCTCAGCTCAAAAGGGGCGTTTGGATGTTGCACATCTTGAGCCGAGAGCCCTGAGCCGTTTGTGGAAGTTCTACATTATGAATTAATGGAGTTTACTTTCATCACGCGAGGCTGTACAAAATACTTTCACTGGTCAGTGTCACTATTTTATTTGTCTCGCCACGTGGCGGCGCTAGACGGCCGTGTTATTATTATTCCCCAACGAAACGGGAACGCAACTTCCATCACGATGCTATTCGGTGACATTGCGTTGGCAGTGGTGGTGCAAGCAACAAAAGATCTCAACACGTTCGTTGGCAATGGGTCATTTACCATAGCGTTGCTAGAATTGTCTCCCCTTTTGAGGCACTGTAATTGGCAAAAGTTCTGAGTTTTTCGTTGCTTTGATGACCTCCTTGTGAACATATGCATGCTGTACATGAAACATCGACAACTGGCAATAATGAGAAACTTGGCCTCTTTGTTATGTAAAAGTCCCTACCAGATGGCTGCGAGGAACTCGTATTCAAAAGAGGGTTCACGCTTTGTCATTTTAAAGTTATTGGCAGCTGGCTGTTTTAGTGGGCCGTTAGAAACACGTTGAAATTATGCTGTTTATTTCATCATTGTGCTACTCTAGTAGCTACAACATATGTAGCTACATATGTTGTAGCTACTCTTGCTACTAGGATCATCCGGCACTGGTCGTTCGTATGGAGGGTTGGTGTGGCTGCAGTTTGGGTTTTAAATGGCCTGTTGTATATTCACGTCTATCACTTGCGTCGTCCCGTATAGAATATCAGTAAAACACAATAAATAAGCAGGCAATATATCTCCTTCATTTATCTATCCCTGCGCGTAAAAAGTAGTTTTTTCTCCACTTGTATAACATAATTACCTTGAACAATAGGTGACATGAAAGGGGAGAGACAGGCCTATTAACATGCTAATGCATGGTTGATTGAGTTAGCCTTGGGTTGGCTAAACGTGAATAAAACATGAGACACTGTAGGGCATCCGATTAACATGCTAATACGTTTAGTAACAGCCTCGTTTTGAGTTTGCTGGTCTAAATTATCTCGTGAATTTCAATTAAATACATCACGAGAGCAACAGTTTCAAAAACTGATCATTGTACTCCTTGTGATTAAATATCACATATCAATTACTGTTCTCGGTAAAAAAAAAATAGTTTAGCTTCGTTGAAAGTGATGAATTACATATTAACAAATCGGCATCAGCCTACAAACGTAGTGTCATCTTAGAAAACATAGAGCGCAGACAATACTGTTGGACAATGACCATTAAAAGTAGAGAGCGCTTAGACATTGGCTCGCTTAATGTTGCGAATCGTTCTTTGCTTGTACTGTGCCTTGATAAACACTGGCATCACCAGTTGGGTATAATGTTAGCGAGCACCTATTAAGGGCCGCACATTGGTAGCGTAGTCATTAGAACGAACAACATTCGCTCGGGCCACCTTAGACTCCTCGGCGAGATTGCTGCCACACCGCAAAAGATACTTTCATCATGATCATCAGCCATGGTCAAACCCGCCACCAGCCCACACAGCCAATTAAGTAAGGGTTGTCACGTAAACAGTACGTGCCGATTCGTTACTTGTACAGCAACACCGGTGTGTTGGAGATTGTTAATGTTGTGGATTTGCTCTCCAACACACCGGTGTGCTGTACTCAAACGAATTGGCATGTTCTGTTTACGTGACAAACCTTACTAATTGACTGTGGGGTGGTGGCGGGTTTAACAACATTTCTATTTACGCGATCTAACAAAAAAAAACCGAGATTACGTGCAGTAATCATGATCCACCTATCACCTGCACAGAAACGAATTTTACCATACGCACAAGCCATGTTTGAATGTTAGAAGCGAGTTGCTTCTGGTGTTGTGCGCTTACCACGAATTAAACGGGGAGTTTGTGAAGCATCGGGCTCTTTGCGCTCACACGCCAGAAAGCTTTTCAATCTTCCGTCTGTGTCTTCAAGTCAAATGAAACGGAGTGATGCGGAAAAACGATTTATTTTGACCGAAAAGACTTGCGATCGAGACTGCCTGTTGAGCCATTCACATTTAATCCGAACCCATATCCTGTTATTTTGTCTACCACCCCATCAATGGGTTTAATCGATAGTCGTTGTCTAGTAGCAAGACTGACACACAGAACTGTGTTTTTAAAAATAAATTAAACTTTTTTAATTTTACCAGGTAAGGCCCACTGAGCTATCTAGCTCTTTTTCAGAAGCAACCTGGCCACAAATTCCAGTTCAACAAAGTGGCTTATCACGTTGAAATTTATAGCAGCCAAATACTCTAAACGCGTGATGTTGATTCTAAATGTGGAGGGTAAAACCGAAGGACCCCGAGAAAAATCCACGCGACCACAGGGATCGAGACATGCAAACTCCAAATATGCAGCAGCAGGCGTCATGGTCTGAGTCTACACCACGACCTCCTGCATACCAGGCGAAGTAGTTAACATCTCGCCACCATGGCCTCACGCTCGTATGAACTTTATTCGCAGTTGATATCGGAAGCTAAGCACGGTTGAGCTTGGTTAATGCTTGCATGGGCGTTTGTCCAGGAATATTAGGTGTTGTAGGCTTGAGCTGCGAGATGACCAGCAGATGGCGGTACAGGAATGGGTGTATTTCACCTGTGCAAAGCATTACACCCACATGCAAGATCCTCCTGAAAAGGGAAAAAGCCTTCGAGACGTGGATAGTTTTCGTTTTACTCACCCATACAACTCCCACGTAATTTCGGCTATGAGGGACGTTCGCGCGGTGTCTTTGAAAGATTGGCAGCAGCAATCATGGTCCATCCACTGCTGGATGAAGGTATCCCCCAAGCCCCGTCCATCTCTCACGATCCTGCGATGTATTTCGAAACATTAAGAGACCGGCCCTTCAATTATTTGTCAGAAACTAACTTGAAATCATAAGAATGATGATGTGTTTAATTCAAAGCAAGGCTCTTCATGAAAATTGGATGGACGGCATTTTAGCCGTAAACATGCATGTGTGTATAATCGCGATTGTGAAATATATATTCTTACGAAAAGCGACATTTTATTTTAAACACTTTTAGAACTGGCGGTTCAACTGAAATCGCCTAAATCGTATCTAGCGAGTGTGTGCGCGTGGTGCGTTTGTATTCCAGACCAAGTAGCCGGAATTTCCCCGCAATCATTTCACTCGTGGAAAGCTTTCACGTGCGTATTGATTAAGATTTTGTAAAAAGGGAATCCCTGCGGACACGAAACTGCCGCAAGGTATCGATTGATGTGTAAAGAGAAGGCGTGTTCCCACGGACACAGTTTGGGGGGGGGAGGGTGGCATTTAAGGTATCAAGAAAACAAAGACGGCGGTCTTTTCTTTCCAAGCCCGCACAGACGCGCAGGTAATTATTGCCCATTCAGATTCACCGTCACGACGGCGGGGGGGCATCGCTGCCATTGTGATGTTCTGCTGTTGTGAGGAGCTGCGTGCTTGTTGGGTCGCTCACGATTGTTAATGGGGGTAAGGGAAGAATGAGAGTCGTCGCGCCCCGGTGGATGTGGACGCCAACCGTAGAGCCCGGCCCATTGGGTTCGACTCCAGACCACGGCTTACGCAAGTGGCGAGTTAATTGACGGTGCCGTTACGATATCGTCTCTTGAGTGCGCATAGTAATTTAAATTCGTCACGAAAGCGCCTGAGCTTACGTAAAGTTTAACACGATGGTGTTCCATTTGGGATGATTGGTCTACTCTTCCGCAGGTGTTTTACTGAAGCGTTAATACAGCTGTATGCATTATTAGTCATGATCAGTCCACTGCTGGATATATATGCCTCACCAAGCCCTCGAAATCTCTCAGTATGAATACACACGGGTAAACTCAAGCATATGATGACATCATGAACACTGATGGGTAAAGTTTATGCCTTCACTACATCACAAATATCGCTGCCTTAAAGACTTGAAAAACAGACGACGTTTCGGGCAACGGCCCTTCATTGCTACATCGTCGAATGTTTTGAAATCTTTGTGCACCATTGCCAAACGGAGTATCAACTTTTTGGTTGTTGAACTGCTGATCTCATTGCAGGCGAGCAGCGCTAGATTGATACTGGTCATAGGTGACCCTGCATCAAGCCATACTGAGACCAGCATGGTGAAGTATGGTCAATGTATCCCCCATTGTCAACAGTTTGCGTGTGTGGGGGGAGGGAATCCATGCGTCCCCAGTCCGATCTCCGCTCACGGCCAACACCGGTCTTGGGCCTCCCCAAGGTCGACTCAGCCTCAAATGAGTACCTGGAGTGTAAACATTACCACGAGGGAGACAAATGCGGTCGGGCGTGGTTGCTGGCCACCCACAACCTCGTGTGCCGTTCCAACCTTCACAGCTGCTACTCGTTAACAGCACTTGCCCCAACAGTCTGTTAAAGGCTCTCCGGCGGACCCCTCTCTCCCGGCGGGCGCCCGCCCCCCCCAGGGGGGGAGGCGTTCATCCAATCTTGATTTGATATGCAAAAGATCCACTGCAAGTCATAAGCGACTAACCGTAACAAGAATAAAGATAGTCCGATCTGATATTCTATACCGAGGAGGTGGAGAAAGAAACCCCAAGGACTCTGGATGAAGTTCAAATATGGGCAGCCAATGGAAACGAAAGCCCTGCACCCCCCCCACCCCTCTGCCTTGCCGCCCAATGAGCAGCGTGAGAAGTGCGGCTGAGTGAACGCACCTCGAGCCGGGGGGAGGGGATGCCGTGGCGTGGTATATAAGCCGCGTGTGCCGTGCGCGCACTCAGGGCATCTACATCGTTCGTAAGCGCAAGCGGACGCTGTGGGTGCGTTGGGGAATACTGCTGATGCGCGCGCGCGCGTGCGTGCGCGTGTGTACACGTGTTTGTGCCCGATACATAATCTCACGACGCTCAGCTGTGTCTCTCCAGCCAGCGGGGCTCACTCTTAAACTCACAGAGTACTCTTGGCTGAGTCTTCCCCCAAAGTTTGTTTCCAGGTTTGCTATTATTTGTTGGGGTTTGTGAATTTACATTTTTTGTTCACCTGCGGTGGTGATTCATTCATTTCGGGTTTTTTTTGGTGGGGGAGGGGGGTGCAGATAAAGTTTGCGTTGATGTTTTTTTGTTAACTTGCAAGCAATCGGTCTGAACTTTTTTGCTCTCGTTTGAGCCGCCGGTTTGGACTTTATTATTAGCAAAGTAGCCCCAAATGAGCGCTTCGTCGAGACCCACAGAAGCGGAGAAAGCGAAGCGCGAATAAACACTGAGCGGAGACCGAGAGAGCGAGAGCGAGAAGGGACCGAGACTCGGCGAGTGCGCAACGACGGCCGAAGGACGCTCCACCATGGCCCCAGAAGCTTCTGCGGATTACAAAAGCAACAGCAAAAGCAGAGAGCGGGCCGAGCAGGGCACGACGACCCAGCCGCAGCAGCAGCAGCAGCCGCCGCAGCAGCAGCAGCAGGCAGCCCAAGAGGTCACCCCGCCTCCTGTGCCTCCGCACCGATCTCCCGTGTCCACGCAGAGCCCTCGTCTCCTGCCCACGTCTCCCACGTCTCCCACGTCTCCGCTCTCGTCCTCCGGGGGCAGTGTCTTCTCGTCATCCGTCGGGTCCCCCTGCTGCCAGATGTCATCGCCGGGAAGCGGTTGTCCGTCCCCGTGCTCCAGTCCCTTCTTCACCAACATCATCGGCGGAGGCGGCAGCAGCCGAAGCACATCCAGCTCCGCCACCACCACCACGACCGCCACGACCGGCTCCTCCATCTCCTTTTCCGCCCCGTTGTCACCGTGCCTCGGGCCGCCCGAATGGACTGATCGTCCGCTCAAGTGCGTCCTGGTGGGAGATGGAGCGGTGGGCAAGACCAGCCTCGTGGTGAGCTACACCACCAACGGGTACCCGACTCAGTACGTGCCCACCGCCTTCGATGACTACTCGGGTAGGTGATGCGTGCTCATGATGATGACGACGACGGTGATCGTGCGAGTGGTGAATTGATGATGAATCGGTTTTGCGAGCGAGCGATGTCAATTTTAAATTGATGGATGCGAACATCTGAAAGTAATTGTCGACATCCTCTGGGACTTTTTGGCGATTTTCGGGGGGTTTGGGGCGGTCGTTCAATTCCTCACGGGGGAGGAAGCGAACCCCCAAATGTGCTTGTTACCGATGTTATGCAATGCACACGGTGATCCATCTATAGATACCGCACGGATATTACCAATGACCTCGGGCTTCTACGCATCGGCGGAGCTTAAAGGCAAATGACATGGGCGAGTGTGCCGACGTGTTTCGATTCGGTGCTTTATCTCGCTTTAAGTGGTGTGCCTGCATACGTGTACGATCGCAACTTTAAAACTGAAAATGGTCCGTGTTGCCAGCGATGTTGCGATGTATTTTACATTTCTTGTTAAAAGTTTGCGTGTACATGGTCCTGAGCCGGTGGTGAACATTCCACGTTCCACTGGCGAGGTAGTAGACAATGAGGGTCATTGCCTGAAACGTTCTCAGGATATGTATTTATACTGTAGGAATCCGATGAGCTATGAAGCTCTTTGTTCACAGATGTCGGGGCGGGTAAGAACGTTACAACAAGCAGTACACAAACATGGTTAGTGGCTTAGCCAACACGTGTGTCTGTTGTCAATCGGTGTCTAATGATAGCACTGTGATAAAGCATGCGCAGGTTTACACGCACGGTGAATTATGAACCAAATTACGTTTTCGACGACACATTGGACTAATTCCACATTTCTATGACCTCAGAGCCAGCTAGCACCAACCACGTGCGTGACTAGCACTTTTGATCTCGTTGCATCGATGTGAGTTGATCCCTCCACGAAAATTAATCTCTGTAGCCAGTGGTCCTGTAGAGTGTGTGTGTGCGCGCTAGAGAGAGTCGTTGATTTTAGGAGGTGATAATCGTAGTGGGGTACCTTGGTAAAGACATGTGGAACGTTGCTTACAAGCCGTGCGCATGTGTGTTGTGTACACATTACACGCGTTGGTTAGCCAAACTGTTAATATTACCCAAAAAAAAGAAAAGTTGCAGCTATTTTGAAGATGTCATGCTGTGAACATTGGCAGATTGTAAATCAATAATTTGGTTGATGCCCTCCAAGCACAATTTCAAGCGACGAAGCTCTACATTCGGCTCTACATTCGGCAATGACACTGCATCTTCGTTTTCGTTGGAAGGCGTGTGTATGCATTTGACGGATGCGAGTTATTTTTAAACATGTAACATTTCGAGCCGAATTGGCAACCCACGTGTTATATTTTCGATATTTTGGTCACGCGTCTCACACGGCCCCCTCCCTCGACTGCCTGACCCTCAGCAAAGTTTACACTGCTAGAAAGTCATATTTTGAAGTGTTTAGCGGTTCACGAATTTCCCCATGGCACCGTTTAGCTCGTCGTGATGAGCAGACATTTCACTTGCAGCGAAATGAGCCCTTGCGTATCGCTCGCGTCTTACAAATCTGCAGCTATTCAAACAAAGCGTGAAGCAGCTGTAGCCCTTTTCTCAGTTGCAGCCAGGATGTTATTCCTGTGAATGGTTTTTTAAACCCATACAGACCGATCTGTAGGCACCACAGCAACATTGTGGCTATTGAAAACAATATTCCTCGCTAGACTTTACTCGCCTGCAAAATGCCATTTAGCATTATTTTGTCAACTCATTCGTTACAAGTGGTAAATGGTCCTCATGAGTAGTGTGTCGCCTAAGTGCATGTCCTTGCCCGTTTCACTTCAGTTTTCAATGTCCATTAGCCAGGGTGAGATCCCATTCGGTTGTATTGCAGTGCTGTAAATTCGTTTGTAAATCTCTACAGTAACAGCCGTTGGAATTCCACCTGATTTTCACGTGGGGTTTTTTTTAGTTTACAATGCAGTATACACTACATGCACACATCCCTTCTGTCAATCCACTGCTCGAATCACCAAAGTAAACGTTCAAATCGCGTGCTATTTCGCTGCTACTGTATCAATCGCAGTGGCCTTACTTGGGGAAATGAACCTTTGGCACTGCAAACTGGCCCATAGGTCAATGATCCCCATGCACGCAACTCACGAGATCCTCCAAGCCACAGAGGGTGCGGCTTTGCAGTTCGCAAACTGAGCCGTAACCTGTGCATTTTTTGTCTTCTTCTTTTAAACCTGCCTAGTTGATTGCCCTCGGCCACAATACGCAGCGAGGTTTACATGTTTTTTTTTTGTACTTAAATTGTTGTGACCACGAGGGCTTGCGTTTATTGACGGACACGTGATTAACAATCGTCTGGGGTTGGGTAAAAGGTCATTTTTTGAAGTCGCTCCAGAAGCATTCCCCCCCCCCCCCCACGTGTTATCTTCCAGGGTTGTTCAACTTTGTATCCGACTGAAAGCCCTCCAGGGCATAGAGCAACTGTGTGTATTTATCTCGTGACTTTATATCACCGACGCACTATAATTGGCTTCAGAGTGCTCAAGCACGCATATACGTGGCAGAGTGTATGTAGGCTGGATGTTTTTCACAAACTTTATATCGGTGATGTTGATATATCCTTAAGAATATTTACTTGCAGAGCCATTCTGATATATATCTTTAGTTATCTATTCAGTGTATTGTGTGTACAGTACCTATTTGATTCCTGGCCATGACTATCATCAGTGGCGAGTGACACCCCAAGCTTGCCCTTAGTTACGTGCCTTTTCGCCAACTATCACTGAACCAGCGTGGTGAAGTATGGTCAAAGAACCATCATGGCCGTGTGAGGAGTTTATCACGCAGTGCATGGCCAAAAGTCTGTCTATTGTTATTCCACGGAGATTGATGAATGGCGGGTCATATTTTTAGGCCAGTTTGCGTGCAAGTCAAATGTTGTGACTCCCAATTATGGATGATGTCATGAAAGTGGTCCTCAAACTCGTGTTGCTTCCTTCGCAAGCGCGAGCTATTACTATAGCATGGCCCCCAAACTCTAAAATAAAAAAAATCGAAAGGACGCTTATAAGTTCAGCGCATTCCTAAAATTGTGTAACACGTAAAGTGTCGTCGTTTATTGTTGCATACTTTAGAGGCGCGACACTTTAGTAGTGTGCAATTTTGAGGATTAACGGGTAAAGTAAGCCTCGCTCTTTCACAACGCCACTTTACACCACCACCAATTCATTCTCTGAATTCTTAAATGGAAAAAACAAACGTTTCTTTACGTAATCTAAGACTAAAAATACAATACGTTGAGAATTTGTAACAACAAAAGTAAAAATATACACAGTTTTGAGATAGTTTAGAGTTACAATATGGATATACACTCTTAATCTTTGCAGCTAATCAGGCAACATCGATTATAATACATTACTGTAGGTTTAGAATGTAATTATACACGTGTATATTAAGTTCTTCGATTAATATTAGGGCATTCATTATCGGCCATGGTCTCTCCACCGCTGGATGAAGGCTTACCAAACAAGCTTGTTAGCCAGCCATCTCTTGCGTTCTAGTGGCTGCCATCACTCATCTCATTCCTGCACGTGAACTCGTGCCCATCGCTCCATCTCCGTGGTGGTCACCCTTTCGGATGCGTTCCCTCCTTTGGCCGCCGTTCCATTGCCAGTCTCGGCCCATCGGCCACCATCCCGTCATCTGGTGATGTGCGCGGTCCGCGCTATCACGTGTCAGCCAGCATATCCCGTGTACAAGATAGATAATGAACCCTGGTGCGCTATAAACTGGTTAAAGTGGCTTTGAGTCGGTGGACAAGTGCAGTAAAAACACTTGTGGAGGCAGTGAGCCCGATTTATTTGCTCTGGATATAATAAAGTGCAATGTGGTAACACCGCTTTTTAAACTTAAAATAGAATATTTAAATCTTAGCTTTTAAATAAATGTATTTTGACAGGGGATTGAAATGTGGCCATAAGCAACCCATGCTTGTGGGTGTGTGGCTGGTACGTTACTGTGATTTACAATTAAGCTTGTACAATACTGTATGGAGGACACCTCAAACTGCTGCGTAGTTTTCCACTCTAAGAGTTTATGTTTACAGTACAGTAATGAATGGTGCCAAGTATGGAGTGTAACGTGAATTACGAGAGTGGGGTGTGCGTTATTAGAGCCCAACACCTTCGAAGTGACGGCTCGATTCCATATACATCGGCATGAACCAGTAGGCCACATTTTCAACGAATAAATTTTAATTGTGATCTGTTAACATCTGGAGTTGCATAATGGGGGTGACTGCTTCGTAGTTGGTGTAACAAAATCACCACACCCACGGGGACTGAATGAATAGCTGCGATCCAGAGTTGCAATTCAATTCTTAGTTTACATATTTGTGAATGTAGCGGCCACTAGTGGCTGCAGGGATGACATGGACCCATTACGTACGACATGTACGAATCTAGAAAACATCATTTTTTTTCTCACGGGATTGTATGCACATATCGTGAGCTCCAATGTTCAATATTTCTGGATGGAAGTGTGATGACATTCAGTTTAAGATGATTACTGTAGTGGAGAGTGCTCGATCAGAACCCAAAACGTCAGTAGTGCTGGCTTTAAATAGTGACAAGCATTGCCTAAGCAGTCGTATAATCTAACTAATCGATTTAAGCTGTGAACCTTGGACATTTTAGGTTTAATAATAGTGTGGTTACGGAGATCTGATGGCATCGATGTGATTCCCGCTGTTTTGTGTTGGAGATGACGCCTCTGAGATTAAAGCTCACGTCGCGATGAGGTGATGTGAAATTACGGGAGGGGCTATCGTGGGGAATCCTTGGAAGGCTGTGTTTGATGTTATGACTTATCCCCCACTTTCCCTGTCCGTCTCTCTCTCTCTCTCTCTGCAGCATCTGTGAGCGTGGACGGGAGGCCTGTGAGACTGCAACTCTGCGACATGGCTGGGCAGGTGAGTGGCAAGTCATGGCAAGCCCATGGCACGTGCTCACAACAGGAACATGCGTCCACACACGCCCACATGCCTGCACACGTACATACGTGCAAGCATACAAAATAAAGACAAAGATACCCCGTACAGCCTAGGCAGGGTTTTTAGGGCAAGTGCCGTTAGGGAGCACCTAATGAAGGTCCGCACGGCACGTTATTCGGTGGTATGGCCAGGGCCACTCCCGGCCGCCTTTGTCTCTCCCCTGTGCTGCTGTTTATACACCGTATCAGATAGACATGTAAGGAGAGCTGAGTCGATCTAAAAGAGGCCCGGGAACGGTTCGGATATGCACCACCGATGGTAGCTGTGGCCAGGAATCGAACTCTGGACGCCAGGTTCGAAACGTAGTGGACCGACTGAGATGCTTCCACGCCGTGCACGTACACGCGCACTCGCGCAGTGCACGCCAGCACTTCTCATGAGTTCCAGTGGTCGTTATCGAAAGCCACAAAGCCCATGAAAAGGTTCCGCTCTACACAGCGCGAGGTGTGTGTTTTGGGGCGGTGATCCTCTCCGAGCCATCTATGGAAATTCGACATTCGTGTGGCTGGAATCGGGGAACGTCTTAGGCATGGCAAGTTGTTCCGTGACCCGGATTGAGATTATGTATCTGAACTCGCACGCGTTCTAGTTGCTAGCGAGTGTCAAATTTTTTGCTCCATGTTGACTTCACTTGGTGATCACGCGTGGTGGGGGATGCTCGATACAAGTAATTAAGACGTAGAAGACAATCTGTTATGTATTTGAGATGCATATAAAGCCAGGTCCATGTATATTAAAATGTATATATTTAAAGTTAAGATACGGAAAAGGTCAGTCCATTGCAACATGTGGTGCCTACCATTGCCAAGTTAATCCTTCCACATTTGGTGCTAACCTGGCACCCCTGTTCTAAAGTTAGCATGGCGCTGACATATTAGACACTGCCCTGTTCTGCACACACACACACATTGGGCCTGCGGCAATTCACTTGTCTTGCAGTTTGATGCATTCCCACGATCCGATGCAATAATTAATTCCTCTTATTTATTTATTTTTTAACATCGTCATTGCAGAGCCTCCAAACGGCTGCAGGGGTCACCCGAACCAGTCGCTCTCGACGAATGAAATCACAAATAATCGATTAGGCCACACGCAGTTCCACATAGAAATCATGAGTGAAATCATCGGGTTTACTCCGTGAAATTGTGGAAGGCCCGCACGGCATACGAGGCAGTGGGTGGCCAGCACCATGCCCGACCGCCTTTGTTTCCCCCAGGGCTAATGGTTTTTACACATCACACCAGGTACTCTTTTGAGGCTGAGTCGATCTAGGGGAGGCCCAGGACCAGTTCGGATAATCTTCACTGGAGTTGAATCGAACCCTTGTGAGCGGGTCACCGGATTCATAGTGCAGCGCTCTGACCATGACAATACCACTCCCCACACAAAGACAAATAGACAAAGATCCCCTGTATAGCCTTAAGAGACTGTTGGGGCAAGTGCTGTTGGTGAGCACCTAATAAAGGCCGGCACGGCACACGAGGGGGTGGGTGGCCAGCACCACACCCACTCCCCAAACACACCGAGACACACGCGCACAAATATGACCGACTGAATCAAAATTAAAACTCGCAACCTTTCGCCGCCCCGCCCTTCTCAGGACGACTTCGACAAACTGCGGCCGCTCTGCTACCCCAACACGGACGTGTTCCTGCTGTGCTTCAGCGTCGTCAACCCGAGCTCGTTCCAGAACGTGTCCGAGAAGTGGGCCCCTGAGCTGCGGGCGCACTGCCCGCGCGCGCCCCTCGTCCTCGTGGGGACGCAGTGCGACCTGCGGGGCGACGTGCGCGTCCTGGTGGAGCTGTCGCGAGCCCGCGAGCAGCCCGTGCCGCCGGCGACGGCGCGCGTGGCGGCGCAGCGCATCGGCGCGCTCGGCTACGTCGAGTGCTCGGCGCTCACGCAGAAGAACCTCAAGGAGGTGTTCGACACGGCCATCGCCGGGGCGGTGCGCGAGAGGCGCGAGGCCGAGCGACGCGCCGTCAAAGGGCAGCAGAACAACCAGCAGCAGCACCCGCAGCAGCAGCCGCAGCAGCAGCCGCAGCAGCAGCAGAACTCGTCGTCCAAGCACAAGGCGATGAAGAGTCTGTCGCGCGCGTGGTGGAAGAAATACGTGTGCGTCGTCTGATGCGTTGCATGAAACTGGGCTGCGAAAAAAAACTTTTGCCCGTGGCGCTCTGATGGATTGTTCTAAATGGTCCCAGAGGTCAGCGATGAATGTGGACACTTTGCGGAGTCGATGGACATCAAGTCGTTTTGTAAGCTTGATGGGCGCTTTTGTTTCTCGCTGGACTGTCGCGCGGCGACGAGCAGACTCTTTAATCGTCGCGTAGCGATCGTTGAGCACGTATAATCTTGGTGAGATATTCAGCAAAGATGCTCGGTTTTCCTAGATTTCTTAATACTTTTTACAGCTCGATCCAGTCACGATTCAAATCTGTAGCATTTCGACTTCAAAAACCATTGTGCTATTTTAACCGTGGCTCCTGCCACGTGGAATTTACCTATCTGGCTCCGAGCAGACGGAGGTGGTGGCTTGGGCGTCTTCTTGAGCATGATTTGTAAACCACTGTCTTTTTTTTTAAATCGCCGCGATGAGAGTGTGGCGAAGCCTTCATTTTCAACAAAACTGTTCATCATCCTGGGGTGAAGAACGCCCGCACGTGGCTGGCGGAGATTGTCACCCGAAGATTTGGCTCGTGCGACAGCCGAGCACAGAACGCTTCCAACCTCTGCCCAGCCCGCGTTTGAATTCTCTCCTTTGAATGAACCTCTCACGAACTCTTGCTTCCAAGAATTTTTATCCATCTCACACATCCATGGGTTTTGTGTCGTTGGGCTTACGTGCACAACCTATGCCTGGGAAGACGTGTTTACGTGCCTTGCGGGGGGAAAAAAAGCCGACGCAAAATATTTTTTTTGCGCAGCGAAATTTACCCACCAGCCCCCCCAGCCCCTCACCCCCCACAACCAACCCGCCCAGGAAGGGAGAGGGCGTAATTCTCGATTCTCACGTTTCCTCCCATGACCAAGAAAACCGTACCAATTGTTGCGCTATGCACTTTGTGAAAATGACCGGCTGCTGAATTGTGTGTGCGTGCGTGGCCCAAAATAGGTTTGTAAAGAACAAAACAAAGCTGGTTGTGCGCGCGACGATTGCTTGCAACGCAGTGTCCGTGCGATTGTTGGCATGCGCGTGTCTTTTTTAAGCCAGTTACGGAAACTCCTAGAAGTTTAACGTGCGCGCTCGTGTACGCACACGCGCGATGAAGCGTACCAAACACCAGGCGTCGGGGGATGTGTGTGCCGTACGTTATCGTGACGCAGAAAGAAAGAAAATTGGGATGACGGTGAATATTCATCGCGATGAGCCATCTGACCCCTTGCGTGCGCGCACGTGTAAACATGGACGCACGTGTCTTCCAACGCGAGTGTGCGTGCGTTCGTTGCTGTAATTGCACGAGTGTGCACGCGTGTGTGAGAACGTGCGGAAATTGCGTGCATCTTGCAGTTTTCTGCGCGTGTGGCTGCTTGTACGCATGCAAAAAAAACAATTGGAATTCATGCGGCAGAGTTTTTGGTCCAAATATTGTGTATTTATCGTGTGTTTTTTTTTAATCTCTCTTGCTCTCTAAAAATCCTGTGCCTTCTATTCTGAACACACACAATGACGTTGCCTAGCCCATGCTGTGTCCACAAGTATGTTCTGATGAATGTAATTGCACCAACACGTGGTGCTTTTTGTGAATTCTGTGACATTAGTGAGAGTACAACAGAGCAAATAGTTTGAATGACGCTATGTAGAACATTTGACATTAATTACTTGTTTTTTGTTTTAAGTTACACGAGACCTAGAAAAAAAGAGAATTAACTTTTTAAAGATCAATTAACCATAGCAACATAGTGTTTTTTTTAATACCAATGATCCGAGATTTTTAATTAGCTTTTGCCAAAATTAAACCAATTTTTTCCTTAACAAATAAACCTTGTTTTGAACAACGATGTTAGTAGGTGCTACATGTCTATGTGTGTTTTGCCAAATTTTAATTTTCTCGAATGCCGTCAAGTTTCACTTTTGGCAATGGGGAACTCCACCCGGTCGCGTATTATTTTCACAAACCACTTTGTTCAAAAGCGTGAAAGTAGAAAAGAAAACCGTTGGGATTTTTGTTTGCAAGTTAATGTTTTCATTTTTGGCTTGAAACTCGGCACAAATCTGCTCCAATTCTTTTACATTCCATGGGAAGAGAACGGGACGTATGACAACGGAACACGTTCCACGCTGAATAACCGTTGTCTCTGGATTATAGGATGTTCTGGAAAGAGCATTGCAAGCTGCTCTGGAGGACACACCCCAAACACATGTTCAGTGTCAACGTTCCGCATATCTGGTCACACGGGCGCATACGCACATCTACCGGATTATAAGACCTCCAAACTTTTAAATTACAGGGGAGGAGGTGGATGGGGGGGGGGTAGCGGGCATCTTATGATCAGGGGAAAACGGTATGTGCAGCGCACGATGGCGTAGCTGAATCTCGTGTAGATGCTGCGGAAGATTGTCTTGTCACAACCGTGGACCATTCAGCCCCTCGCCGACACTGTCTAACGATGTATTACTGTACGCGTGCAAGTGACCGATCGCATAAGCTGCGTGCGCTCGGATCGGATCGTCGCATTTTGATTGAAAGGAAGGTAGCGATTTACAAAAATGTTGTCCTTTCAAGAGCAATGTACATTCGTTCTCCGTTTTTTAAAAGCTTATTTTGTATGTTTAAACTGGCACTAATGTAATATGGTATGTAAAAAAATTTACCAATAAACCATCTCCTTATGTATTAATGCTTTGTTCTGTTGCTGTATAAAAGTGCTTCCGGTGCGTCGATGAAAAATCGTGCAGCTCATTATATGTGCTCCTATTATCTGCACCCTTTCATGCATCTATGCAGAGTCCTCCTCATCCGTTATACAGATTTTTTTGGGGTTAGATCGCATAAATATATAAATGTGTCGTACCCTAATTGTAAATGTTGTGGCGTTGCTCTCCAACACACCGGTGTGCGGTACTAGTAACGAATTGGTACGTTCTGTTTACGTGACCAACCTTACCAATTGGCTGTGTCGGTTAGTAGCGGGTTTAACAACACTTTTATATATTCGTGCGATCCAACCTAAAATCTGTATTATGGGTGATATTGGTCGCGAATCTCGACTACGTGTTTAAACTCCTCTTCTTCACTCGTTCCATTTGAATTTGTTCTAATGAACAAGAGGGATCTTGAGGTGGTGGCAATTTTTAAAATATCATCGGCACTTATCCACCAATGGATCTCCTGGAGTGGCATCAAATTCATCCAATTATATTCATGGTTGACAAGCCACGTGTATGCAACAGTGATTTTAAATTGATGCATTTGGATGACGGGATGCTCTCCTAGCACCCACTACACTATGGGGATGGCTGTTTGCTGTGTTCACCACCACATGAAAGTGTGGAATATAAGTGCCGAAGATGTCATCGAGAAGAGAAGGTTGCAATTGGTGGAACACGTGGCGGATCGCCAGGATAGAGGAGGGGTGTTAACCCAGATGGGTACATGTATGTGTGTGTAGAGATACATGTCTGTATGTTGAATTTGTTTCGCATCGTACGTAGCCAGCCGTGCTAATCGGAGGTGGACATCCAGAAGTCAATAGACCGCAGAAACATACCGAAAGCCAGATGGTTGTGTTTCAATCGTGTTGTGTTTAACCAGGAGAAAACTAGAGACAGGATGAGTCTCATTTGCTCGTGACCCAAGTCCTCTATGGTAGAAGCAATAATAAAAAAAAGTTAAATGAAGAAAACCTTTAAGATTAGAGCGTGGGGATTGAGGGATCTCGCAAGAGGAAGAAAGCAATTGTGGCGAGGTGTGGTGGCATCAACACGATTTGTGTTCTTGGGAAAGGGGGAAATATTTGGAATGCCATTTTTACGAAGATAAACCTTACGTGCATTGGTTTACAAGATTACACAGCATTTCATTTCTAATTTCCCAATTCTTAATTTCAAGAGACATGTCTCAATGCACTCTCACCTACTCCGAGTTCAAGGATATCTTACAAAGTACCTGGTGTTAGCGCACTGTACTGGGGACCTCAGATTGCTGGCCATGGCTCACATCCGTGTTAATCGATACATGAAGAAGAAGTCCTTGGGCCTTCTCCCTTCAACCCACAAACACTGGTGTGGTCATGTCTGGCCAAACAATCCCCACGACTGACATAGGCATGGGGAGGCCATCCAGCTTTGTATTACGAAAGGGCTGTAAAGTAAGTTTAGAATAATCACTGTAGACTTTGTACATGTTTCTAAATATGAAAAGTCAACATTCATACTGTACTGCATAGTCCAAAAGTGAACACTGCTATCAACGACGCTAGTTTATTTTGTAAGTGAAAAAGGCCAACATCTTTTTTTTTCACTTGCAACTCATGGGCAGTGCTCATGTCTGATGGTGTGGCCCATGAACCCACAGTAGAAATTCCACCTTCCTAGGGCAAGGCTGCAGTCTGGCTATATGCAGTATGTATATATTTTTTAATCAACATCGGAGAGATGATGGTGCTGAGTCGACCATCGACCAGGATTTTGACTCGCATTGATTGTGAGTCATGTGCTGTAAAACGTGACCTAGATGAATATTGGTTTTACTCATTTGTAAATGGCACGCAAAATCGCTGCCACAAGTGAGGCCTTTCTTTTACACACACACAGTCAATGAGCCAGAGTAGAAACTGGTATCACCTAAGCTATCAGAACTTTAGACGTACGGATTTATTGATTTAGCTCATAAGGGTGGATCATTTCATAACCCACTCATTTCAAATGGTTATCACATCATTCACTCTTGGGGGCCCTCCATAAATGACGTCACGCACCTGGGGGGGGGG
>CM025618.2:2839969-2851071 GCA_014621495.2 Entosphenus tridentatus
AGGTGTCAGTTTTGTTGCCAGAAAAAAGGGGAAAAACCCTATTAGTATATTTTGGTACTGGCAAAGGAGATCCCATGATGGGTTTTATTTAATTGGCAATGAATACGTGATGTCTTTCTGGAAAAAAAAATCGTTTATTCATTGAAACGTTGGTTGATTGTGGCTTCGTCAAATCAGTGATGCCAGCCTATTGATGAAACATTAATGTAAAATAATACGGTACCTGCGGGAGAGAGCATTGCAACTACAGGACACGCATAATATGAACGTGTAGAAATTAGTAAATTATTTATACAAATTCGGGCATCAATAGACCAAAATAATATACAGATAGTCCCCGAGTTACGATGGCCCGGCTTACGATATTTCGATCTTACGATGGCGATAGCGATATGACAAAATTGTAAAATATTTTACATTTCGCGCGGCAGGCAAACGTACGAGGTACGATACTGCACGTTGGGACGCTGCCGGGATGTACGCATCTCCCGCCTTGTGTGATGCAGATAGGATTGTTTCCTGAAAAAACTTTCTATTAAATTGCAATTCATGCAGGTAGGCTAAGAATTTACTTCGTTTTTTTACTTTACATTTTACTGTGCAATACAGTATTGTAATTAATAAATACATACAGTATATGGTTTATACAGTACGGTACTGTAAATTGCTCTGTTTTGCTAAATTATCACCATTCTTTAAGACTCCTGGGTAGGCTAGGCCATCTTCGACTTACGATATTTTTGACTTACGATGGGGTCGTCATAACGCATATCCATATTCAGGGTGATTCATTTATAAGTACACCACTCATTTCTAATGTCCCTCTTACTCGAGACTCAATGGGAAATGGAAGAGTATTGTGAAAGCGATGGCTCTGCATCTTAAATGAGTGTATTCAGATTGGGTGGGAGATGCTTTGATGTACTATTCTCTCATTATGGTGTCCCTATTATTTTCGTGGGATATCTATAAATGGATCACACTGTGTATAATGTATTAATCAAAAATATGACAATTTATTGTAAAAGAAGGGCTATTAAACGTTTTGGACGTAAGAGCTGTAGATGTTATAGTCGTGCACATTTACGTATTAACCAATCAGTGTAAATACTTTGTTATTAATCAAGCCACTGTCAAATGATGCATCTGAGTGAAGCTGGTTGCATAATGGCAGCGATAATACTGCAGTGTGTAGTGCCAGTACTTAGGGCTATAATTAAAGGGAGTCAATGTTCCCATGGATAAATGGGCATTGGCATTTCTCATCATTAATGTTGGTCCGGAGCCAGCTGCAGAAGCTTCACATTGCCATGTCGGTCTTTTTCTTCTTGGTTCTTTCAGTAAAGTCACGTAGAATGGAAATAATAAAATAATAAAATAAAACATCATAAAATAATTCTCACGGCGTTTTGGCCACAACGCAAGCAGCCGTCCTCAGGTGAAGACCAGGTATGTCGGGGAGAATGATTTTATAATGTTTTATTTTATTATTTTATTATTTCCATTCTACGTGACTTTACCGAAAGAACCAAGAAGATGAATCCCTGCAGTCACGAAAGCTTTAAATTGAAATGTCGGTCTTTCTTCATCAGACGACAGCCACTGTTGACATCCCACCAAGTACTGCAGTGCTCATTTTACCTACCGTGTAGAGATGATGTCTCGAAGTGTAAGTTCCATATTCACGTGGTAGGGCATGGTCTCTCAAAGTAGAAAAAACATCTTTTTTTTGCGAGGAGTGATCCATGATTCATTGTCAAGAGTCCCCTAAAAGGGCATTCTATTTGCAAGCGACCTACTTTTATTGAGCACATCAAATTTGATTAACTCTGAGCTCAAAATAATTAATGTTATACTTTTGAGTGCAAATAAAAGTGTGTGCGTCGAAACGCTTGTTTTTCTTTTACCTAATTAAATTTTCTCTACAGCTGTGACTACTAGTCACGTGCCTACTCCAGACTACCAGCGAACCGGATGAGACTCGCTAAGCCCTGATATCGTTACGCCCACACTTTCAGCTGCGCTCCTAGGTTGATGGTCATTTTACCACCACAGATAAATGATGATGATGATGATGATTTTTTGATGATTTTGGTGAGGTGCAAATTCATCGGACGTACCATCGCCGGTGACTGGCCCAACAAAACACGCGTACTCATGCGAACTCCACTCTGCTACCCCCGCGATGCCCGTGGACTGGCTTACAAAGTTTAAAAGTACAACAGGAAGCCTTTTGCTTGGTCTAAATGCCGTTACGGAGAACAATGAGACTACGATGATCATTGGACGTGAACGCTCGACTCGTAGGGAACCATAATAGAGGTTTTTTTGGGTTAGATCGAACAAATATAAACGCGGCATTTAGTAAACAACACTCAACCATTGTGTGCCTCGCACATCGTTGACGGCCGTGGTCGATGGAGAGATTTGAGTGAGCGCGCGCTACTGGTGTACTCATTCACCCTCTTGCTGGGCTGTCACCTCCTGGTCGTCCAAGTGCGCACGATTCCCTGGGATTCCAGTGCAGTGCCCCGCCCCCAAGGTATTAACCGGGCTCTCGACCGTGCCTGGCTTCCCAGATACCACGAGATTCGAAGTATTCAGGTTGATTTGTCGTCGCTGGCCGGACATTTTTGTACGGAATCGTCACGATTCGGCGATTTGGGTTGAATCACGCACGTGTATTATCTTGTCTGGTTGTGACCATCTCAAATGTATTGTCACTTACGCTGCAAAAGTTGTGTTCGTTCCCTTCGCCTATATGTAAACATAATCCGCGTGTAGTTTACGGGCGTAAACAAAAACACGCATCGATTGTTACCCACGCACAAATGGATGGGTTGCACGGTTGCGAGCCGTGATCATCAATATTAATCGATGCATTTCTTCGACTGCGACTGAATTAATAAGGCCACGGTGTGCTTTTTTTAAAAAAAGCAAACCCCAACCGCCGTTTGCAACTTAAACCCAACTCGTAAAAGCTGCGGTGCAATTGTTCCTCGGCGCTGGGTCACGTGGCGTCAAGCCTGCTTTCGTATGGAAATGAGATCGCCGGAGTGTGTCTGGCCCTCGATTTCCACTGACAAAGACTCTCAGTGTTTGCGCGCATCCGTGTGCGTGCGTGTGTGTCTCTCAGCTCGCCTCTACGCACGTGAAAGGCAAGCTAATTTGCATTTCCTTCCTTCCACGCAAGTGTCTCCGGAGAGTTTCTTACCAAATCCATTCCCTCCGCTGCCCTTCGTGTTGTTCTTGATTTGTTTTGTTTTTTTGAATGACATCGATTAAGATGTGTATGAAACAATCTAGGTGCGCAAGGGCAGGGGACGTGGTTGCGAGCCTTGATGGTCACTGCTAGGGGTCAAGAAGAATCACGAAGTGGCAACCAACATTGCTCGTCTGTTTATTATATCTCCTGCCATAGGAATGTGGAATTTCTGTCGCTGGTCCAGGCCTGCTAACGGAGATAGGCACTGCCCTCCCCTTCAATTTTGACTCAACACTTTCGTGACGGCAGAAATTCATATTCTTGTTTTTTTTTCGGTGAAGTCACGTAAATATAATTTTTTATTTTTAAAATATTTTTCAATTGGTTTTCAAATTACGTGACTTTACCGAAAGAACCAAGAATATGCCCCCCTCCCCTTGTTTGAGCAGACAAGACACGCTTTGAGCAGGGGCTCTGCGCAGGGCCTCAACAAAACCAAGCAAAGGCCCCGGAGGACACAAGTAGCTCATGGGGTTTCTGAAAGCAAATATGGGCGCCTCGAAATATCGGCTAGATTTTTTTTAAATAATAATAAACGGAACGAGCTAATTAACATAAAACACCAACTCACCCCCATACCCCTGAGTGCCTGCAACTCTCTTCTCTCATCTCAATACACATCTGTGTCTACATTCCTCTTCAGCGCATCTGGCTTTTGTTTATACGTATTCTGTCATCTCACTGGGGATTTTTATCAATCTAAAGGATGGGGGCCGGTGGGGAGAGGGGCTCCCAAAAAAAATAACTTTTAGTGCCTCCAATGAGCCAACCACCGCTGACTCTCATGCAGACAGAGACCTGCGGCAGAGGCAACACACGTGCAAGGGTAACGAAGCCGCACGCACACGCACACGCGCACGCATTTTCACACACGTGCACAACTTGTGGTTAGAGGGACAAAACATGCCAACACAAGCTCCCACGCAAATAATCCCAAGAGCGCACACAGCCACGGTTATGCAACCAGACTTGCAAGATACCAAAAGTGTTATGGATTCGCTTACACGGACGCACAAAGGCCGCGTTTCCACCCTTTTTGGCCTTAGAGCCTTTCTAGGAAAATGTTTTTTTGTGAGCACCTATGATCATTATTAAAACTCTCACGCCACATAAAGGTCGGGGAGGTGGGGGTTGGGGGGGGTTGAGGCGGTGTGGCCTGGGCTTGCGCGTGCCTGGCCGCTTTCGTCTTCCCTGTACCGCCGTCGACTCGTCAGCAGCTGGGATTGAGGTGCCCTCGAGGAGAAGAACGTGTCCGTGGGGAAGGCAAGGGGTGGGGGGGGGCGAGTAGGTGGCGGAAACCGTCTAAACCCTGTCCAGGCAGAGTGCGGTGTTTACGTGGTGAAGAGAATCGCTGAGATTTCGGATGGGATTGGAGGAAGCCGGAGCCACGCATCTGCTCTTGGGGCAGAGGACCTGGCCTAGAACCCGAGAGGCGGCGGCTGACGACGTTGAAATGCGCATTTAGCAGTGGTGTTGCGCAAGTGCGTGATTCTTGGCCGCTGTATTTGTTTGAAATTGTAGCGCTGCCCACCATTTTACCTCCGTTCCACTGGCACATCTGAGCGAATTGGAATGATTTATAATGGATGAATACGGTGAGATAGAAAGCTCTTTTACACATATCTGAGTGGTGCCGGGGCTGTGCCGAGCCAGGAGACACGGGTTCATTTTTTTTCCACTTCGGAAGCCGAGCCGTGTTGCTGACATCACGCGCAACAAACGAGTCGAGACGCACGTAGATCAGAATCAAGAATCTGTATTTATACTGGGGGAATCCGAAGAGCTATGAAGCTCTTTTTCACCGATGTCCAATAGAGACACGGGGTCAGAAAGTTACAACAACAATGCAAACACCAATAGGAGTGCAAAGTGTAGGAAAGGCAAGCAAGTAACTAAAACTAAATAAGTAACAATCACGCAGTGACGCTGTGTTTGAGTCGACTGGCAAAGAGACGTATCATTAGCCGTGCTCCCTGGCCCTGCTTGGCCCCGAGTCAGATCGTCTTTGGAGGCCAACCATAGCACGGTTTGGTTCTGGCTGAACTTGATAAATAGCCAGTGGAAAACCACCCGTACCGTTCATAATAAAGGTTTTTGGGTTAGATCGCGTAAGTATAAATGTGTCAACCCTCCACCACGTGACAAATCCCTTACTAATTGGCGTGTCGGGTGGTGGAGGGTTTCGACACCACATTTATACTTACGCGATCTAACCCAAAAACCTTTATTATGGATAATATTGGTCGTGAAAGCCAACCGTGTTTACCATGTTGGCTGACTCGGCTCGGTAGAAAATGGGTATCTATCACCAATGGTGAACCCCCCCTTTTCGCTAAATAGGTTACCATATATTTCAATGGCTAAAGTACTATTGGTGACCAGTTATGCACGTGGACACAGATACATTTTGGGATTGTGCACGTGCACATTGCTTGCATCTGGCTACATCAACGTCCGCGACATCAAACGTACATTCACACGCTGTATTCTGCCGTAACCTTGTTTGGGAATGTTTTCATTGCTACGCAATATGCAGCGCAGCATTTTCTTCTCGCGTTCTCCGTTCGGTGACCACAGCTGCCATTCCTTGTAATCCGACATGACAACAATATTGAATGTATTTTTTTTTAAAGGCTTGAAAGAACAATTCTAATGCCAAGAACCAATTGATGGAAAACAATCTCTGAATGGCTGTCAGAAAGCCGGCTGTCAAATGGGGAAGCAAAGGAGAGAGCGGATTGAGTATCATCACTGAGCCAGCTTCAATGAGGTTGAAAGTTCAATTCCTGCAGCCAACCCCAGTGTAAGCACTTATGTAAGATTATCAGGTGTTGAGAATATTGTAAATCACACGAAAAAAATTAACCCGTAAAAACAAAGTTTTTTCACTATAAATCCTTTATATGTGTGGCGGCTAGAGTCCTCTCGTCCTCTGGCTTGAGATGGCTGCCACCTATGGGTCAGATGATTGCATGGCAGCATTAAGCAATTGGTAATTAAATATATTTTTGTCCTAAAAAGTGTCAAATTTAGGAAAAAAAATTCACGAACATTAATTGTCACGCACAACGAGTCTGTGTGGAAAATGTCAGCTCGATTGGATCACGGGAAGTGGGTTAAAAAACGACCGAAAGATTTGCACGGTCGTAAGCAAGCAAGTGAACTTAATATAAAGGATTTAAAAACCGTTTGCCGTTGTGGCTTTTGATCGCAATTGTGATCTCACGGTTGATAAGGTTAACTTGCATCGGCGTTGGTGGGTATTGCCATGAGCAGACCAGGTTGCATACGTTGACGTCTGTTCGTCCTTATAGGGGACGCATCGATATGAAGTTGTTGAACCTTTGACTATATATTCAGAATAAGATGATGTTATACACATGTATAAAGAATGCCAGTTTTAAAGAGAGACTAAAACTCAACAAGGCCGCACAATTACCGTTTTATTTCGCCCACAAACAGAGCAAATATTTTGTAGAATGTGGGTGAACGTGCCGCGTTTGAATGTGGTCAGCGAATGCAACCTGTGTAAATATTGAGTTTGATCCGTTCAATATGTTCTCAACTTTTATGATTTTTTTTCTTCCTCCGAGAGATTCTAATCTTATTTTTGTTAAAGGTTTGTAGTTCTAGAGACAATACATTTGCAACATTGACGTGAGCGTTTGAAGATAATAGCATATCATAATTTGTTCATATATTATATAAACGATGGTTAATTATTCAATCCTTAGTAATATATCCCCGACTAGAACAAATAGATGCTAACATATCATAGAAAATGGTCCAGGAAAACTCAACCGTGACCACAGAAAATCCCAGATGACCAAAAAGTTTCCCAAATATTCCGTGCAAAATTTAAATCATAATTGATGTAATACAGATTACAAAAAAAATCCACCATTTGTCACGAATTTACACAACAGTACACTCTATACTATTTTATGTTGAGAAACGTGAACAGTTTTGTGTTGATATCTAACAACTTCAGAAATCACTTGGACAAAAGCGGAAGTTCAACGTTTGTGTTATGAGATGGGCGGTTGATGTAGGAGCACGTGGGCCTTTTGTTACTCCATGGGTCGGAGAAGTTAGTTGCACTTTGACAAAGAAACTACACGAGGCGTCTGGCCTTGAGCGACGTGCAGAGGATATTATAGAATTAGTGAAAGGGTAGAGTAACAACCGAGTTATTCGGCATAGAATGTCAATTGAATGCAATGCACGTGGACATGTTGAAGAAGGGGAAGGTTTGTCTTCTTGGTTCTTTCGGTAAAGTCACGTAGAAGGGAAATAATAAAATAATAAAAAGCAAACATAATAAAATAATTCTCACGTTTCGGCCACAACGCAAGCAGCCGAAACGTCGTGAGAGTTATTTTATTATGTTTTATTTTTATTATTTTATTATTTCCCTTCTACGTGACTTTACCGAAAGAACCAAGAAGATGAATCCCTGCAGTCACGAAAGCTTTAAATCGAAAGCGGAAAGTTGCACACGAGCGATGCGTGTGCACAGGGTGCAGGAGAGCAGCTTGCGGGACAGACATCTGTCTCCTGGACGTCTGTGAAAAAGAGCTTTATAGCTTATCGGATTTCTCGATTGTAAAAAAATATTTGGCTTCTGAGACACTGGCGTGGCACCCAGTGATCAGCGATGAAGGGGAAAGACCTAAAGCCAGACGTAGAGTAGACCTTGAGTGACAATTGTACCAGCGTCAGAGGTCGCAACCGGGTACCCGATACCCGTACCCTACCCGATACCCGGCTACCCGTATCCGGCCGGGTACGGGTATGGGTACCCATTTGCGACCCTGGTGCGGCCGGGTACGGGTAGACCGTGAGTCACTGGTGAGTAACTGTTTGTCACTTATTTCCCAGCGTCTTGTCTCTTCTCACAATTCAAGTTCCTAGAATCAACCCACCCGCACCTGCAAAATGGCTTCATCCCAGAGGTCGCAATCAGGCACCCGATACCCATTTGCGACCCTGGTGCGGCCGGGTACGGGTAAGGAACGAAAACCAGCGTCTCCTGGATCTGGCAGAAGAAACGCAGTGAAGGGGTGTGAGGTGGCTTCATTGGCGGGTTGCCTTCATGAACCCCTCGAGCTTAGAATTAAACGGAATCGTGCAACGTGCTCTAAATAAGGCGGTAGAGCCAGTGAGGTCGTTGCCTACGGTTAACAATCGTAAGCCGAGGCCATGCCCCGTGTCGCAAATTAAGAAAATAAAACGACCACCAGCTTTTAACCCTTCCGTTCACGAATTATTAAAAGCAAATTTTTTTTTGGTTTAAAGTGTCCTCGACGTTTCACAGGTACCCACCAAATGTGTTGAAAAGTGTTTGTCATTTTCGTAGCAGTCCACCACAAGGTGATGAGAAGCACGACAGCTTTGTTCTAATTGAACTAATTCACAATCTAGTACAGTATCGTTGTCATTACAATGTACGCATGCTGTACGTTTTCACTTCCTTCGACATGGTTTTTCCCGTTTGGCTTGCTTTCCTTCCCCCGCACCTCCGATTAGCGCTGTTGGCTACACACACACATTCTCAATTGTCTCCCCTTGAAAACGAAATTCCGATATTTGTAGAGCAACAGGAGCTGCTCCCTGCTTCCATAGAGTAGAAACAATGACACGAGTTCTAGGGCAACGTGCTAAACAAAACAAAAAAAAACGAACCAACATGAAAATGCCACGCTGGGAAGGCGATCTGTTTTCAACGGAGACCTCGCACCGAAGACTCTCAGCGCTGCGACGTTTGCTGAGAGTAAATTTGGTCGCTACACAATTTTCCACGTGATAGGCCACTTCGCTGAGCTGTCATCTGCGGGCCAGGTCGTTTCTGACGAAGCTAATCGCTCAGTCGGCTTTACCGAGTAAAATAAATTATTTAAAAATGTTGTTGTGTGATTTGCTTACTTTGCACTCCTAACTTGTTTTTTTCGTGTTGTCGGTTGTTGTAAGGTTCTGACCCCGTCCCTTAATGCACACCTGTGAAAAAAAGAGCTTAATAGCTCATCGGATTCCTCCTCCAGTACAAACCAAAGATTGTGTTTCATTTTGCCTGTTGTGCTTTGTGTATGGACGATGCACAGCTGGTTTCGGACGCAACATTGGCACTCACCCTTGCCCAAACATTATCCACAGAGATAGCGTCAGAGAGAGCGAGAGAGTGAATGAGCAAGTGAGTTGGGAGTTGTTCTGTGTTGTGTTAAGATTTTGAGCAGTGGTTGGGAGGAGTGGGGGGTTGAAAAAAGCAGTGAGAGAATGAGAGGAAAAATGGAAATGAGAGAGAGAGAGAGGGGGGGAGGCAGAGAGAGAGAGTAACACAACAAGAGGGAAAAAGAGATTGAGAGAGAAAGAAAGAGAACGCAAAGAAAAACTTGCAAGGGCAATTTTCAACAAAATCTGTCTAAATCACTCGTGGGGCCATTACTTCATGGCTGGGCCGTGGGCCAGGCAGCCACATGTGGCTTGATTTTGGCAATAATTAGACCGGGCACAGAGAGGCCTCTCCAAAAGGCTGTGTGTTCACTACGGCCGGCCATTAGGCTTGTCTCTTTTTTCTTTACGTTTTAGTTTTGTTTCAGCGACGCGCTCCGGTGTCTCTACGCCAACAGTTGTCCTGCATGCAGGAAGGGAAGGGGGATGGCGAGGGGCGGTTCGGGGAGCGAGGGGCCCTTTCAAATGTCCAAATTTCCATCGCAAATGAAACGTGTCCGCAAATCTGCATCGAGCGCGCGCCGTCCATTTCACCGGCGTGCCACCGGCCGTACTTTGTTGTTTCAACAATGCTGCCGTGTTGATTTCCAAAGCGCACCACAACTGCCCACCCCCCACCCCCGCGTAACCTTTTAGTCTTGCCTGAAACCAATCTCCTGTAATTGTAAGCCATTTGTTACTGGGTGTCTGTGGAGCGCAGGCAGCAACTCTGGGGCAGCAGCAACAGCAGTCCACGTGGCCCCTTGCTGATGATGCGCAGTTTTCACGTTACTCGTTTTAACAATCTTGCACTCATCTTCTTGGTTCTTTCGGTAAAGTCACGTAGAAGGGAAAAAAATAAAATGAAAATAAAATAAAATAATTCTCACGACGTTTCGGCCACAACGCAAGCAGCCGTCCTCAGGTGAAGAAGAGGTCTGTCGGAAAAAAAAAGAAGTTTTATTTTTATCATTGTATTATTTCCCTTCTACGTGACTTTACCGAAAGAACCAAGAAGATGAATCCCTGCAGTCACGAAAGCTTTAAATCGAAATCTTTCGGTAAAGTCACGTAGAAGGGAAATAATACAACTATAAAATTAAAACATAATAAAATACAATTCTCACAGCGTCTGTCTTTCCGACAGACCTGTTCTTCACCTGAGGACGGCTGCTTGCGTTGTGGCCGAAACGTCGTGAGAATAATTTTATTATGTTTGATTGTTATTATTTTATTATTTCCCTTCTACGTGACTTTACCGAAAGAACCAAGAAGATGAATCCCTGCAGTCACGAAAGCTTTAAATCGAAATTTAATCTTGCACTCCTTGAGAACTCCTTTAGGTCTGTTGGGTTTGTTGAGTTTGTTGTCCTCCATCGCCTCCCAATAACCCCCGCGGCCGCGCACCTCGGATGAGCGCCCGCTGGGCTACGCACGGCGCGACAGAAGCGACTGCGTGCGTGCGTGCGCGCGCAGAGCACCTCGTAGGAGGAGACCCGTGGCAATGGCTGAATCGTGCCGATGCGATTCGGCACGTTTGGAGACGGGGTTCGGCACGGTGGCCTAGTTATCGCGTGTGTGCAGGCGCTGCAATTGCACTGGGAGCCCACGGTTTTGGGGGGGGGGGGGG
>CM025618.2:2851171-2872065 GCA_014621495.2 Entosphenus tridentatus
CCCCCCCCCCCCCCCCCCCCCCCCCCCCCCCCCCCCCCCCCCCCATCTTATTCTTCATTTCATTCTTTGCGTCAGGGCCCACGCCAACCACGTTACGTCACTGGGTTAGTGGATCGTGCCGAGATAATTGTGTACAAAACTTGGAAGGGGTATTACTGTGTCAGTAGAATATTGTTTACGGTACAGCAAGGAGGCTGCTGTCATATCTGTGGAGTTTTCGAAATGTTATCGTCGATTGCGTTTGTTTTGTTGGGGTTTTTTTTTTGCTGGGAATTGAACTTTTCAACCTGGAATAAAACGACACCTAAAATGAATTGACAAAAGTAGTGTCGGAGGACATCTTCGAATGAGTAGTGAGACTTTGTGAAGCTTTCCTGGGTAAACACACCAAACATTATATATAAAACATTGTCATACTGACATTGGCAGTGGTGAACAGGATGGGTCATTGCGTCAAATGCCGCCTATTGTATATTGTTTCCTCTTCAGGGCCAGTGTCGTTGACGAATGTGTTGAAATGTTCTAAGATATGAGAAATGTAAGATAAAAATACAAACGTTTTGCAAGCATACACGCGCTCATGGCGAGTACACGTGCATGTATGTGTGTGTGTGTGTTTACTGTGGTGCTGTACACACACACACATACACATGGTAGTGTAGCGGTTAGCGCGCTGCGCTATGAACCCGGCTACCCGAGTTTGATTCCCACTCACGGCCAACACCGGTGACGATTATCTGAATCGGTTCTGGGCCTTCCCCTGGGTCGACTCAGCCTGAAATGAGTACCTGGTGCGGTGTGTAAATATCGACACCAGGGAGACAAAGGCGGCCGGGCGTGGTGCTGGCCACCCACCCCCTCGTGTGTCGTGTCGGCCTTCATAGGTGCTACTCGCTCACAACACTTGCCCCAACAGTCTGTCCAGGCTATAAGGGGGATCTTTGTCTTTGTGTATACAGTGAAGCGTTGTCGAGACCATTCCAGTGGGAATTAAAATTAATCCCTTTTTAGTTTGACTTTGTATAATTTAATCAAATGTTTAAATTTAACTATTTCTGCCAGAATCATGGTTACGGCTAGTGCACAATGTTTAACGAATACAACTCAGAGATAATTGCGGGGAATCTCCCACGTTCATCGCTTGATGTATTGTCGTGAGATCATTGTGCGTGTTTAGTGTCGCGTAGATGTTGTTCATCTCCATTGGCAGTCCTGAGCCAATGATGGAAACTCCATGTTCCAGTGGCAGGGGGACAAGTCTAGACATGTTTGTTGAACTTCTTTTGCACCAATCGGAGGTGTGGCCGTAGGACAACAAACTCAGCACAAAAAGCAGTTCTCGAGAAATCGGTTTTCAATTGAGATTTAGGCCAACTGCAGCTGACCTGTCCACACCAATCTGTGCAGCTGTATCAGATATTGCACATTATCCTCCAGCACGAAGAATCACGATGGGGGACGAACAGAGGAACGCATCGTACTAAGCGGGCTTGCGTGGAGCCCACAGTTGCTCGACGGGATGATTCGTCGATGGACAAGACTGGTGATGGAATGGCAGTCAAAGAAGGGAACGCTTCCAAGAGTAGGGGCGGGGGGGGGTAGCAGGGGGACCACCACGGAGATGGAGCGATGCAATCATTTCATGGCAGCTGCGTGGGGGGGGGGGGGCTTGCCTTAATTCAGCAGTGGATTGAACATGGTTGATGACAACGAGCATCCGGCTCTGTGGGGTTTATGAGCGCAAGTCCCACCCTTGGCCTGGATGTGAACTCGTGAATATCAGAATTTGGAGCCATGCGGATTTCATTATTGGAAACCCTGACCTCATATGTTGCAGTGTTGTGTGTGCGCGTGCGCGCGCGCAGACGACCAAAACATTGAAATGTTCAGGATGCCAAACACAGAAAAGCACGGCCAATTAACAATGTCATCGCAAACATTGCCAAGTTCAACATGTCACAAGTAAGGCCAGCGTATAACATTTCCTAATCAATGCCCGGTTCCACCCTTGGCGCAGAGCCTACACTGGCACAAGTTTAGCCAAGTGCACACTTGCCCATGGCGTGTTATCAGGGCACCGTATTAATAACGATCGTTTTGATGTGCCATTTGGAACCCTGCGAGGTACCTGATGCCAATCAATGCCAGTGATTTGAACGCTCCGCTGCGGTGGAGAGGGTGGCAGCGTTGGAGTTGGCACACCTCCGTCGCGTTACGAAAGTTTGTCAAATCCTCCACCTCGTCAATACACCCCCCCCCCCTTGCCGTCCCCCCTCCCCCAAACTCCATCTTCCGTTGTTCCAATTGTTTTGTCCGAATGCTTCATAAAAATGGGCCTTTGTCCCTCTGTTCTGTCATCCGTGCCTCCCCCCTCCCCGGCGCAGTATTAGTGGGGACCGCCTCGCTGTGGGGTTTGGATCCCTCCCCCCCTCCCCCCTTTCTGGCGTAGATGGTACACTCCACTAAGCCACACGCTCTTTCAAAGTTCATGAGTGTGTGTGTGCCTGTCTGCGTAAGGCTGAATCGAGCAAGAGAAGCGGTCACTTATTGGAGGGACCCACTGCACTAATCCTGTTGACCTGGGTTCAATTCCCGGCCGTGCACATTAGTAGCAATTGGTGTTTAAAACACGGTCTGGGTCTCTCCTAGGTCAACTCGGTCTGAAACAAGTCGCTGTTCAACGGGGCCCTGCGTTGGGATGTTTGGCCAATTCCATTCATGGGAGTTTTGCTTTTGTGCTGGAGGAAACGGGACAACCCGAATATACCTCGTGAGCATGAGGAGGTAAAGCGCAGAGCTCTGCAGATGGGTCAAAGACATTCTTCTTCTGTCATCTTCTTGCCACATTGCAACCGCCACCCCCCCGCCCCAATCTACAATTCCTGGTCGTCCAGACAAGCAGTCTTCTATTTAAATAGTAACCAGGCCCAAACCTGCTTGGCTTCCCAGATATGACAAGAGCAGCTTCAAGGTGACTTATTCAGTGTAAGCAGATCCTTGTACGGTACTCGTGACTCATGCATTGAAATCAATCTCACCGTGTGTGACTTTATCATTTGTCATTCATATACCCCGTGCACACAGAGTATTTACACGGGTACAGATTCATATCCCCGTAGAATGAACAACATCAACCGCAAGGTGCGAATAAAACGAAAACAAATGAATCGTGAGTAGAATTGTAACCTTGAATCGAGGGAATCTATCGACTCGTCGAACGGACGAACTGTTACATCACTGTTGTGTGCCTACCACGCACCCACTCCCGTTGTCAGCCACACGTGCGTTCCGTGCGTGTGTGTGTGTGTGTACGCCACGTACCCGGCGACCCGAGTTCGATTCCCGCTCGCGGCCAACACCAGTGACGATTATCTGAACCGGTCCTGGACCTACCCTAGGTCGAATCGGCCTCAAATGAGTACCTGGTGTGGTGTGTAAAAACATTGCCACGAGGGAGATAAAAGCGGCCGGGCGTGGTACTGACCACCTGCTCCCTTGTGTTCTGCGCCGGTCTTCACATGAGCTGCTAGCGAACGACACTTGCCACAAAAGTCTGCTCGGGCTACACGGGGGATCTTTGTCCTTGTGCAAGTATGTGCGCACGTGCTTGGCCGCTTCTCGACATATTGCGGGCACCATAGCGTGCCCGCTAATCCGATCAACTCGAGCATTTGCATGAATTGTGGGCCTGCCTTGCCAACAACGGTGGCTTGCCAAGCCGTTGTCGCTGTCAGTCGCTGCCACCACCACCCCCCCCCCCCCTGGTTACAGAATGCATTGTGCCCATCGCCACATTAAAGAAACTGGTTGGCAAGTTTTCGCGCCCGCTTGCCAGAGGAATATGCCGTCAGGCGGAGCGCGGCGACCGACTGGACGCCAACGCGGCCAGGGTGTTGCTTTGAGCGAGCGTCGGGGGTCGGTCATTCGCCGTCCCTTCAGCGTTGTGCGAATCTCCTCGTTGTTCGTGAACCTGCCTGTGAACGGCGATCGAACGTCCCGCTTTTTTTTTTTAAATCGGAGATAGCCGCTGTCACCCTCCGTGGCGACGTTTACGCGTCGAGGGACCGATGACCGCTTGGCGACAATGTTGGCAGTGACACACGTGGCGCAAGGGGGCAGACAATCACATTGACGTTGGGTCGTAGCCACACGCGTCGCGTTGTTGGGCACTCGTCGTTGTTTCTCTTTTCGCGTTTTGCCGCAGCTTCGTCCCTGACGAGGCTTGCAGCACCTGGAGCGAAACCGTCGGACGTCCTGCAGAAGCAACACATGCGGCACAACCCGGAAACTCATTGGAGATAATGTATGCACTGTCCTTGAAGTTGATTGGTCCACACCCGAGACAGCTTTCCTTAGAGCCTAGTCTCACATGGGTTGGAGCAGATGACGCCAAAAGGCGCACAACTCAAAGGCAATGCACCATCAGAGTATGAGAGCTCGGGGTAAGCATCTACACGATTGGAACCTCATTTGCCAGTAAAACATATCATAATTGGTTTTTTACCCTTCTATCTGGCAACAAAACTCACACCTTTTTTACAAGGAGTCATGTTTGCATAGACCACAATACCTGCAGTCATAATGCAAACAAAAAACACAACTCTGATCATGTATGCACTGTCCTTGAAGTTGATTGGTCCACACCCGAGACAGCTTTCCTTAGAGCCTAGTCTCACATGGGTTGGACCAATGACGCCAAAAGGCGCATAACTCAAAGACAATGCACCATCAGAGTATGAGAGCTCGGGGTAAGCATTTACACCATTGGAACCTCATTTGCCAGTAAAAAATATCATAATTGGTTTTTTACCCTTCTATATGGCAACAAAACTGACACCTTTTTTACAATCACCTTCAAGGACAGTGCATACATTATCAGAGTTATGTTTTTTGTTTGCATTATGACTGCAGGTATTGTGGTCTATGCAAACATGACTCCTTGTAAAAAAGGTGTCAGTTTTGTTGCCAGATAGAAGGGTAAAAAAACAATTATGACTCATCGGAGAGTCGCGTGGCGCGACCCGCGACAACCGATGGATAATATTTAGTTCTGCCCCCCCTTCTCTCCCTGGATAATGAAATCGCTCGTGCTAATGCCGCTGATGGGGGGGGGGGGGGGGTGAAAGGGCATTTGACATTCCACGCAAAGTCAAGTGAATTCGCGCAAGTTGGACGGCACACTGCATTGAGAGATGGACGAGGCATTCATCTTGGACATCACCCCCGTCAGTTGATGTGGATGGCACGAGACGGGCGGACACGTGGTTTGCTCTGTCAAATAGGAGGGGGGGGGGGCGGTGAGGGAGTCGGGGGAACAATCTCGCGTAGGGGAACACGCGGTCTCGTACATTTCATTCTCATCGGGAAGCCACGGTGTCAAGTGGAGCCTCCCCCGGCCCATTGTCGACTCTGTCTCTCCTTGGGGCCGTTTCCTGAAACGTCGTCCATTGTTTATTTCAAGGCCACACACACACACTCTCTCCCGCTCCATATTCGCCAAATGAAGTCCCTTACACTATTTAAGTTCCCCACTGACACTATTTTTTACTTCGGCGGCCTTTCACAGCGTTGGCTTGGGGTGTGCCACGTGTCGTGCAAGGTGCAATGTGTTTCTTTGATTTATTTTATTGCTGTGGGCGTGTGCGACGTTGTGAGATGCAGTCTTGCGATGAACGACGCTATATTTTTTTCTTTCTCAAAATGATTATTCTTGTGCTAGGCCGTCACCACTGGAGCACCAACGAACCTCAACTCCGTGCCTCCGAGTTCTCGTTGGAACATTGCGTCCGATGCGCGAAATATGAGCACGTTGTAAGTTGTGTTTATTGTTGTCGTTGTTACAATCTGCAAGGGGCACGCGCTCTACGTGCCGTACATCAAGTCACGCATAGGTCTTCATTTATTATTTAAGCCAATGCTGTTTGACGTGAGTTCCCACAGTAAAAACTCCGGATACATTTACAAGAAATATATATATATATTTCTGCAGCTCGCTAAATGTTCTTTGAGAGGACGTCAGCCCACATAACCACAGAGCCACTAGGCAGGCTCCTCCTGGCCCGACAGCACTTGCAGGTAGGCCTCGGCAAGGTAAGGTAATTGTACCCTTTGAACCGGGTAAAAGGGTAAAGGTAAAGGGTAAAGGTGTCGACATGCCAAGGGGTAAGGGTAAAGGGTAGCGTAAAAGGTAGGCTCGTTGCTTTTTACCTTTTACCTTACCTGCTAAAGGGTAAAAGGTAGGGTAGAGTGATCGTATTGTGGTAAAGTAAAAGGTAGGGTAAAGGTAGGCTCGTTGTTTTTACACTTTTACCTTACCTTGCCGAGGCCTACTAGCAGGGCAAGCAGTCCGCCCGGCACGCCCTGACGGAACTTCGCAGCCGAAGACGATGTCTGATCCACGGCCTCCTGACTCGCCGCATTCACGCAGCGGGGAGCCGTCACGCAGCGGCATGGCCCCCGTCGATGTTTCGAAAGCACCAACACACTCTGCCTGATCACACCGGAGGCGGTTTAACTGCAACACCCAACGCACAGTGACAACTGGCAAACATCATCGAGGGAATTGCCCGATGATGCTGGATGTAATTACCAGCGAAACGTCGTGCTCGCAAAACTGTAAATGTTGTGGATTCACTCTTCAACACACCGGTGGGCTAAAGTAGTGAACTATTTGTCTTTTATCAACGTGACACTTTTTTTGCTGATTGGCCGTGTCGGGTGGGTGAAGGGTTACGACACTTTTATAAATAACGCGATCTAACCCAAAAACGTTTATTATGAACAAAAATGAAGACTGAATTACTTTCACCAACCGGTGTGCGCACTCTTTGGCGTTGGGTTGACGTAAACCATTCGTGCCCGACAATGTCGAATTGTATTTATGATTTAGGATTCTGATTTCGGGGTGGGTGGGGGGAATTAGGATTATGACCGAGGGGAATTGCCGAAGCTCGAAGAGCAAAGCTCCGTTAATCATCAGTCCAAAGTTGTATGCATGAAGAGACAATCATTAAGACAGCTCAACACTTTTATGATTAAGAATTCATTAAAGTGGAAGACACGGTGATATGCCAATTAGCCACGTTGTGCATTATTGGTAGATACTATTAACAGCGTCTGTTCCTCAATATCATTTGTGATGTCTGCACGGTCATATACAGATAAACGCGACTCTTTTCTGAAAAAGATTCGGATAATACAATTTATATTGCACTTCTGGGATACCACTTTTTGGGTGGCATCCACAGATAATTAAAAGGATGAATTGACAACAATATTCAAGTCACTCCTCTTGGTTACCATACATTTAAAACAAGAAAAATCCATTTTCACAATTGAGAGGGGCCACAGATAATTGGTGTCGGCGTGGAGGGGGATATCACTGTGAATTAGAGAAGTTTCAATATCGTAGGCGATGGGCTATTGCCCAAGACATCGTCGATCCAGAATCCGCATCGGAATATTTATACTGGAGGAATCTGATGCGCTCTAAAGCTCTTGTTCACAGATGTGCAGTAAATCCACCGCAGGATGAAAGCTTCTCCCTAAGCCGTCACCCTCCCTCGAGATCTTGCAATGCAACAATTCACCTGCACGTGAGCTGATTTCATCGCTCCGTCTCCAAAGAGGACGTGCCATTCCCATTCCATTTGTATATATTTATGTTCTACGCCGGTGTTAAAAGCAAGTGGCGCTGTGTTTTTCTTCCCCTTGTACTTGTAGACCACTGCAAGCATTGCCCAAAACATTGCCTATATATTTTTTTTGCAGGAATTGTTACTGACGAGTGTATTGGGTTTTTGTTATTTCACCCTGTAAATCAGAGCCTGCCCCCGTAGTAG
This sequence comes from Entosphenus tridentatus, assembly GCA_014621495.2. NCBI lineage: Eukaryota > Metazoa > Chordata > Hyperoartia > Petromyzontiformes > Petromyzontidae > Entosphenus > Entosphenus tridentatus. Next base: position 2,859,013 of record CM025618.2, read on the forward strand.
GAAATGTGCGCGCGTGTGTGTTGAACTTCTTTCGCACCGTACGTAGCCAACCGTACTAATAGTGCGGGATAATAAGACACACTAAGTAGGCAGCGGGCAAACGCTGTCCCTCTAATACTGAACCCGCGTGTCACAGCTGTGGATTTATGACATCCATAAGAGGTTTTCTTTTTGGGTTAGATCGCGTAAGTGTATAAATGTGTCGTTAAAACCCGCCACCACCCGACACAGCCAACTAGTAAGGGTTGTCACGTAAACAGAACGTGGCCAATTCGTCACTAGTCAGCACACCGGTGTGTTGGAGAGCCAAGCCACGACATTTACAATCTGAGTACGACGTTTCGCCAGTAATTACAACCAGCTTCATCAGGCGACAGCCAGATTTGTGGAGAATTCCACCCGTTTCGCTCCTTACATAGAGGCGTAGATGTGGTGACCACGCTTCTGCGCCCTTTGCTCAAAATTTACGGCAACGATGATGACCTACGGCTGGTATCCGGAAGGCGCCGTGAAGCGTCCTCACTTTCGTCTCGCCTTGATCACGGCGGCTTAATTGGCGGCCGATGGTGAAATAAGTGACAAAGCACCGAGGGAAGAGATCGACCCGAGTGCAATACCAAAGCAAGCCCCAGCCTGTTGTCCACGCCGCTCCAAGCGGTCGAGTTTAAACGGAATGCGCCTTGGAAATGAGGTGAGCGCATTCTTTGGGAAGGGGTTGGTTTTACATCGCGTTGGCTGCCGTGCGCCTCGGGACGAGGTGACATGTTGATGCTTCGAGAGATTGATGTATACGAATGCACTTTGTCCGCTCATTCAACGTTTCCGCCGATACGTATTGCGTCTGTACGTTGTTCGATACTATGCATGGCCCTTTGTGGACTCGATTGCTGGATCCCTCCCCAAGCCATGTGCCCGGTGAACGTGGGACATCGGGCCAACGTTGGTCCAAAGGTACCAGTCACGTGCTAACGTTGAACCAACGTTGGCATGCCGACGTTGGTTCAACGTTAATGCTCAGAGGAGGACCTTACTGGCAGGCAATTGCAAATTGTAAACATCGCCTCATGATGCTAAAAGGTAATGTTGTAAAGAAGGCAGGGCGATGTGTACACCAACACTTCACCACACTTTTTACCACACGAGTCTGTTTTACACCTTTTTCTATACATATGATAAAAGACTCAATCGCCGCAAGGAATTGTGGGATTACAAACGCAGTCACGCAGAGTGGGTCACAAGCAGCCTTGTATGACCAAAAATGAAATCGCAACAGCGCGCGTAATTGTATTTGACCTTACAAGGCCACTTGCCGACACTGGCTTTGGAATCCCACGATCTCTTGTGGGCCCTGTGCCTTTTGTGTGCAGTGTGAAATGGACTTCAGGGAGATATAAATTAAGGCTTGTTCACAGGGCCCTGAATGGCACTGCACCATTTATTTATTTACCCAATAACCCCTTTTCTGTCTGTAGGTACGAGGCGCACAATGCATTTCCAGCACAAAGAGCATTAAGCGCACTTACTGTACCACAATAACAACTCGAACAAGAGAGCTGATTGATGAATCGATTTTTCATTCGCTGTTTGTTGAACACGAGCGGAGGAAGAAATCCGCGGCTGCTCATGGTCACTCTCGCGCACCCCTAAACCAGGGGCAGGATTGTACCAAAAAAATAAATAGACACTGCTGAGGATTTCTTTTCACAGGCCCCTTTCGCTTGTAGCAGCTCAAGTGTTTTTTTTTTACTTCCTCTGGCCCAGTGTAGTGTAATTGCTGGCAATTATTGCCCATTAGCCAAATGCTGTCACAGGATATGGCGTTGTATTCCGGGAGCATTAAGCTGACCACGACAGACGCATAGGTTGGGGGGGAAGTGGGGGGGGGGGCTTGCATAATCCACCACAGGCGCATTGGTGGGGGGCCTTGCATAATCCCTCGGAGACTTGAAAAGGGTAAGGGGATGTGAAAGGGGGGAGCAAAAACGGGGGGGGGGGGGAGTGGAGGGAAATGAAATCTGACTTGAGAGAATAAAGGAAAGGAGAGAGAGTGAGAGAGAGAGAGACGTGGGTAAGAAGGAGAATTAAGGGGGAAGAGTTGGGGGGCGGACACAGAATTATATCTTGGGATGGAACATTTGGAAAGAGAAGTTAGGGGAAGGGTACACGAAGCTTAAAGTGAAGGGATGTTGGTGGTCATCCATCCGAGGAATATCCAGGCTCTCAGGCCTGCTTAGCTTCTGAGGAATGATGAGCTTTGGGCGAAATCTTGGGCGATTTGGTCATGGGCAGATATGAGTATGTATGTTTTCCATATGTGTATATATGGATGCAAATGTTAGATACTGTATATACATTATACGTGATTTAATTGGACTGTTTTTGTCCTTCCACTGCTGGATGAAGGCCTTCCCTAGCTGTGTCGCTCATGGGATTTGTCTGATCATGCATCATCTGACTGGTGAAGGGGGATAGGGGGAGGGGTACTGGTGCTGATCCCTCGCCACTGATGTTAGCCGTGACTGGGAATGGAACGCAAGTAACTTGGCATTGAGGCTTTCTGGGTAAACACGCTTCGTAATAAAGCCCCACTGAGCTATGTAGCTCTTGTTCAGCAGCGACCTGGCCACAAATGATAGCTCAACGAAGTTGCTTGTCACGAGCAAATTTGGGCCAGCCAAATACTCTAGAAGCACGCTGATTCTCTAAATGTGGAGGGGAAAACCGGAGGACCCGGAGAAAAATCCACGCGAGCATGGGGAGAACATGCAAACTCTAAATATACATGCGTCAGGGTCGAAATCTAACACACGACCTCCTGTATACCAGGCGAGGTAGTTAACATCTTGTAACATATAGAGGTGGTAATTAATCATCCCCTGCATGCTAGGAGCTTTAAATTTTATATTGTACCACGTGTTATTCGGTATGATGTCCGACGCGTGGCTCACGCCTTCATAGCTTCTTCAGGAACTTTTTGCTGCGCGTGCTGGGAGCTTTTTCATGAAATTGAAGGCACCCGAGCATCTGGATCGAAACGTCAGTCATCGGTTCCCAACAACACGTGGTGGAACCAAAAAACACATCGGACGCTGTATAGCACCAGTGCGGGAAACAGATTCGGATGTAGTGCACTGGTACGGTGTGATTTATGAGAAAGCTTTGTTCTAAATTGAAAACTCATTTCTTTAGAACTGCTTTGTGTGTTTAGTTTGTTGTCCTTCCCACCCGCACCTCCGATTAGCACGGTTGGCTACGTACGGTGCGAAAGAGGTTCAACATACACGTACATACGTCGTCTTGTCCATATTCCCTTTGCTCTAGATCAGTGGTTTTTAGCCTTTACTGAAGATTTGCACCCCCTTGATTCTCAATCGTAAACAAATATATAATGTTAATAAATACATAGGTTTGATGAAACAAAGTAGTTGTACGTATGTGTCCTCGCTCAATGTGCGTTTCGATGATTTACCCTCTAAAAACATCTGGCCATGGATCGCACCCCTAGAAAGGGCACCGCAGGTTTAGAAGAAGAACCACTGCACCAGACAAAACTTATTCTGACCATTTTACTTTCAGCCGATATTGAGTCCAGTCCAAGATAGCACAGCGATCACCCTCCCTAGCTACCCTCCCCCGGGCGCACGCGGACACATCATCTAAACCATACGTTGTGTGTGGCGCCAACTGCTTGCTCATCTCTTCCTGCGAATGTCCATGGGTTTGACGAAATGTCGGTGGAAGTCTTCTGGCTTTAACCAGCTTGGCAGGTCCGTCAGAGGGGCCTCACCGAAGGCGAGGGGCGGGGGGGGACATTAACACGGCGGGAGCAGAACAGTGAGGACCGTAGCAGCAGCAGCAGCAGCATCAAAGCAAGGGGCTTGAGGGATCGCCTGCCCCCCCCACCCCGCATCATTTCCTGTCCCAAAGGAAAAAATATATATGTGGGCGAAAACTTTTTAACGAGAAAATGAGTAATCCAGTATGCATTACAGCAGGGCTAAGCAACATGCTTATTGAGACAATATAAATGCAAATGTTTTTTTAAATATACGTTATCTATCTTAATAGGGTCACATACAGCGCTATTATCCATCTGGTGCCGGCTGAGTTCTCACGCTGTGTGGGAGGGATTGTTTGACCATACTTCACCGCGCTGGTCGTTACAGCGACGCACTCCGCTGCTCCTGACAAGGTTGTCTCTGGACTTGGCCACCTGCATGTGACATTGTCGTAGTTGCTGTGCATCGACATCGTCAGCCGTACGACAGAAAGAAGAGGTTAGACTGCGCTGGTCCAGTGTGTGGTTTGGTGAAAGTAGAGATCAAATACGTGGGAGCACGTATTTGATCTCGCAAGATGCGTCAAAACAGTCAAATATGCGGTGCCAGAGACAGTAAAATGTACGTGAATGTATTCATCAGTCTCGTCCATTGTGCATCACAAAAATTACGAGTTATCATGCATCTTGAAAATAAATGTCACGGAAAAGTTCTGCGAAATAATAAAATCTTCTGTACGGATTTTTTTTTTACCGCCCATGTATCAACCCTTTCACGATTATAAATAACGCATCGTCCAAATGTCTATCATGTCCCGTTGTGCGTTGTCTTTGTTTAGAATGAAAACTCCTCCAGGCAAATTTGATTCCATCACAGAATAGAGATGGGGGGTGGTGGGTGTGGGGGGGGTTTTCTTTCCTTCTCTTTATAGTTTTCTTGGAAAACCTGAAGTCACCCTTGTTGCGTTGCCTGTCCCGGTTGCACCACCACAGTCCAACGCAAGCTGGTACAGCTGCCCACCGGGCACGTATCAACATCAAAGAGCGTTTTCTTTTTTAACTCGCAGCTGAGTTTGCAAAAGCTCCTGTGTTTGTGTCTATCTAAAAAAACTGGGTTGTGTTGTACGAGCGTTTGCATAGACCCGGTTATGTTGGTCGAACAACGGTGGAATGCTCACGAGAGGACACAGTGGGGATGTTTGGTATGTTTTTGGTTGTGTGTGTGTGTGTGACTGCAAGTGAGGAGCGGTGGCGCAGTGGTTTTAGCGCAGACCTGGCGAGCCGAGTTCGATTCCCGCTCGCAGTCAGCACCAGTAGCGATTATCTGAACCGGTCCTGGGCTTCCCCTAGGTCGACTCGGCCTCAAATGAGTACCTGGTTCGATGCGGAGACAAATGTGGCCGGGCGTGATGCTGGCCACCCCACCCCCTCGTGTGCCGTGCCAGCCTTCATAGGTGCTCGCTCACAGCACTTGCCCCAACAGTCTGTTAAAGCTATGCGGGGGAGCTTTGTCTTAATGTTTTTGCTAGAGCGGTGGTGCAGTGGTTCGAGCACTGCGCTACAAACCCGGTGACCCGAGTTCGATTCCTGCTCATGGCCAACATCGCTGAGAAATATCTGAATTGATCCTGAGCCTCAAACTCCTGAGGTCATCTCGGCCTTAAATGAGAGTAGCTGGTGCGGTGTGTAAATTTCAGCACTCGCAGCTGAACATGGCTACTGGCCCACTACAGCCCTGTCATCCCCAGTAGGTGCTCGCTAACAGCGCTGGCCCTCATGATCCATCAGTAAGGCTAAAGGCACGAGATCAAACGGCATTTGTTTTTATAGAATAGTATGTGCCGGGGACACATCCCACTGACCGGGGTTCAATTCCATGTCACGCGAACAAACAGTGCTGATTGTAATCTGAAACTGCCCTGCGTCCACCAGTGTGTGAGGATGCAGGCAAAAATGAGTACCTGGGGTACTCGGGGCAAAAGCCGTCTCCGTAAAAAAAAACATAATCAAATAATGATATTATCGTAATTTACCCCGAGACGTCACCTCGAGACTCCTGCACACCTCGAGGGTCGTGACTTGGAGCGTTCGGCACCTGGAAAGAAACTCGGAGTGCTCGGAGGGTAAACACTTTAAATGTCCACACAGATAGATTTAGGAATCCATTGCTGTACTGCCGCCTCCTGGCTACCTTGCAGCCCCCCTACCCCCCCCCCGCCCCCCCATGCTTTGACAACAGTGCGGTACGAAAGAAGTTCAACACGCATATACGTACAACAGCGTCTTTTCATATGGATTCCCATCCGGCCACACCTGCGTCTACCTGTGCCCGTTGACCCTCGGCAATTGAATGTAGAAAATCGTCCGTGACGCAATGTAAATGAAACGGTTTCGTGCGTGCACCCACGACTGTATTCTAGATTTGAAGCTTTCGTGACTGCAAGGATTCATATTGTTAGGTTTTTTCGGTAAAGTCACGTAGATAAAAAAAATAAAAATTAATAAAAGTAAAATAAAAATAAAATAAAAATCACGACGTTTCGGCGGCAACACAAGCTTCCGTCTTCAGGTGGAACCGTCACAGCACGATAGCTGTATCAAGTATCTACGTGACTTTACCGAAAAAACCTAAGAATACCACGACTGTATATTGAAAATCGTCTTATGCACTCGCACCACCCACGGTCCTGCCCTCCCGTCCCGCCGAGCCTGCGCCAGCGTGAAGTGTCTCCGCTGCAGTGACCAACGTCTCTTTTTGCCAGATGTTAACTACTTCTCCTGGTATGCGGGGATCGTCGTGGGTTCGATCCCGGACCCTGCGATGCCCGTTGTATTATAGTTGGAGTTTGCGTCTCTCTTTTTCTCTCTCGATCTGAAGTGCTCGCTCGTCACCGTGGCTTGCACGATGACCACCACCACCACCAGCACCACGTGACTTTTCTTTCGTGTTGTGCGCGGTGCATTTAGCGCGGTGCATTTAGCGCCACAGCGCGTGGATTTATAGCTTTTATTTGTATTTGGTTTGCTGGTGACTGTGTATTTCATATCGGAATCGCCTCCAGTGATGTTGCTGCTGGCGGCAATCAAAGTTGTTTAAAAGTCAAGACTCTCTCCCCTTTGTTGCGTGGATTTTTGTCCGTGTCCTCCGGGTTTTCCCCTCCACATTTAGAATCAACGTCACGCGTTCAGAGTATTTGGCCGCGATGATAAGACACTTTTGTCGAGTTATTTTTTTATGTGGTCATGTCGCTTCTGAAAAAGAGCTACGTGGCTCATTTTGGCCTTGCCTAGTAAATACAAAAAGTTTTTAATAGTTTAAAATAGTTTGTCAAAGTCTCCAGTCCAGCTACAGTCAATGGAGGTTTTTTCCTTTTCAGCAGATGACCCGAAATATCTGGACCCCCCTCCCCCGCACCACACAGAGCCCCTTCCTCAACTCAAAACCAGGCTTTAGACCATCCTCTTCATTGCCGCCTAGAGCTGGTGTCTCTCCTGTCTCTCTCCTCTTAATGACTTTGTCTGCATCCTCACGTCTTCTTGGTTCTTTCGGTAAAGTCACGTAGAAGGGAAATAATAAAAATAAAACATAATAAAAAAATTCTCACGACGTTTCGGCCACAACGCAAGCAGCCGTCCTCCTGAGAATTATTTTATTATGTTTGATTTTTATTATTTTATTATTTCCTTTCTACGTGACTTTACCGAAAGAACCAAGAAGATGAATCCTTGCAGTCACGAAAGCTTTAAATCGAGAATTGTATTATGTTTTATTTTTATTATTTTATTACTTCCCTTCTACGTGACTTTACCGAAAGAACCAAGAAGATGAATCCCTGCAGTCACGAAAGCTTTACATCGATAATTTTATTACGTTTTATTTTTATTATTTTATTATTTTCCTTCTACGTGACTTTACCGAAAGAACCAAGAAGATAAATCCCTGCAGTCACGAAAGCTTTAAATCGATAATTTTATTATGTTTTATTTTTATTATTTTCCTTCTACGTGACTTTACCGAAAGAACCAAGAAGATGAATCCCTGCAGTCACGAAAGCTTTAAATCGAAATGCATCCTCACGGTAACTGTTGCATAACCTCCCAGCCCCTCCCTGCTCTGCACGACCATACCTTTAAACAACAAACCAGCAAACCCTCTCTCTAATTCCACTGTTGGTGTTGCACCGTGCATGCTCACGTAAAAATCAAGTTACCTCGTGTTTCTGGCCAGTGGTCTTAGCCATCGAGTGTGCAGGCGGTGCAACTGCACGAAGGCTCATCAGCCGGGGGGGTGGGGGGTGGTTAGGCACTGTGCTCTAAAGGGGTGTGGGGGTAGAATTGGACAGGAGGGGGGGGGACCCCCATTTTTATTCTTTGCACCACAACCCGCACCTCCGATTAGCACGGTTGGCTACGTACGGAGCGAAAGAAGTTCAACATGCGTACATCACATGTCAACAACGCGACTGTTTCTCGTCCCCTCCAGACGTATGCACCCCCCCCTCCCCACATTTGTAAAGCATCTTCAGCCGTGGCCACATTTAGATGGCTCTAGAAATTCTGAGTTGCTTTTGTCGTGCAATGTTGGATTGCCGTTACTGGGTGGTTAAGAACACTCGAGTTGGTCTGGGAAGGTTACAAGTTCACATCTTGGCCGGGTATAGACTCGCCCAGCCATTGTGCCCCCACGATTGAATGACCCTAAACCCCTAGGCCTGTGCAGAGGACAGCCCGCTGCCATTATTTCCCACAAAGCGGTACTCGATTTAGCACCGCGTGCTGTCCGGCGCGACGTCCGCCGACGTTTCACTCCACGTGCTGAAGAATCTCCGGGGGCGCTGAGCGAAACGTCGGACACCGTGCCAAAAAGCGCGCGGCACGACCCGACAAAGCACGGTCACGGCGACCGTGCTCGCTTTACTGAACGTGGGAGAGAGGCCAATGGGCTGGGTGCGAGCCCCATGTGGACTCGGCTCGTAACAAATCATTATTATCAAGTGCGTCAAGCGCGAACTCTCGTAACCTGCTTGCGAGTCGATCGGCTCCAACCCGTGGCACCCCGGATATATATCTATCGATCCATACTTAACGAGCAACATCTGAACCGGTTACGGATTTACAATTTCACTCGACTCGCCCGATGATGAGTCGTAGGGCAAAAGTGATGGGCGCTCTTGGGGGGGGGGGGGCGTGGCTGCCCCGTGACAATGGGGCAGCGGTACAATTAACGGCGGTGTTCAATAGGAATAAAAAACACAAAGTTGTGATAGAATCGGTCCATGTGCTTTTATTGGAATGCATCCCAGTCTGGTGGGGTTTTTTTTGGCACTAAGCCTGTGGTTGCCGTTGGAGACGTTTGGTTGGATTAGAACCATTGTGAGTTGGCACAGTGGACGGAGGGAGGGTGGTGGGTGGTTGGGGAGTGCGAGGCAGGTTGGAAATTGTGGTGCGCATGGTGATTTACGTGGGAGGGCATGTCCTTTCAAAACTATCGCCGTGACTTACACAGAACATTCACGTCCAAATCTAAGCAAAGACAAAGATCCCCCGTAGAGGCTGAACACACTGTTAGGCCAAGTGCTGTTTGCGAGCACCTAATGAAGGTCGGCACGGCACGGCACGCGAGGGGGTGGGTGACCAACACCACGCTCGGCCGCCTTTGTCTCCCCAGTGGCAATGTTTACAAACCGCACCAGATACTTATTTGAGGCTGAGTCTACCTAGGGGAAGCGCAGGACCGGTTCAAATAATCGTCACTGGTGTTGGCCGTGAGCGAAAATCGAACTCGGGCCGCCGGGTTCGAAGCACAGCGTGCTAACCGCTACACTACCGCTCCCCACCATATCTAAACAAACACACGTGCTCTCACTCGCCAATGCAAAACGACAGTTGTCCTTTACTCCTAGGAGCTGTCTATGCCAGGCTTTGTGCACTTTACCCATTGAGTTTGATTCTTACTTGTGCTGCCCGGTGTGCCCTGTCTTGAGATGATGATGGATGACGACACACTCATCCGGAAATTCGCGCCGAGCGGTGAGAGAATGGACCGTGGAAGGAGACACCAGGGAACTGCTTCTGAGATCCTTTCCAGTCAACTCTTATCCACACTCGGGGCCCTGCACTTTCCCCACGTGCCCTGCTGCAGAGATGTCTAACCGAACACATTTTTGATTGTTATTATTTTATAGCTAGAATTTAGCATGTAAAGTAGTACAACATTTAATTATGGTCATGTTTGTTTTAGTTCTCATTGGGGCCAAGCTGAGACCTTAAGTTCACTTCACTTGAGACAAGACGGTTTTGAAGATCTTACGCGAAGGTTTCCATCTTAAGTTCTTCAGCGGATGTCCTCTTTTTATCTATTTTTTCTTCAACGAATCACCCGGGATCCAGCCAGCAACCTCACTCCAGAGATCACTTGAGCACCCAGAGATCTGTGTTCTCAAGTGATCTCTGGGTTCTTCTTATTCAGAACCCAGAGATCTCTGAGTAAGACCCCAGAGATCACTTGAGAACGCAGATCTCTGGCTTCGGTTAACATCGGTGCTGAGTGATATTTGAACCGGCCCTCGGCTTTCCTTACCCCCCCCCCAGCCGCCTCCGCCCCTTCCCTTGGCCCCCTCTTCTTCACCAACCCGCACTGCCCATCGCGCTGAAGCAATTAGCACCGCGCTCAGCCCATCGCGCGCGTGTCTGCGCGTGGGGGCGCGTCCCAGCGTCGCCGCTAACTCCCTGGGCAATGCTTCGCAAAAGCGACCTCCTCCCAAGCGGAGAGCCCCCGACGGTTTTGAAGATCTTTCGCGAAGGTTTCCATCTTAAGTTCTTCAGTGGACGTCCTCTTTTTTTATTCTTTTCTTCAACGAATCCAGCGCGGTAACTTGTTTATTCATTCGTCGCACGTCCGCCAGCAACCTCGCTCCTCTCCTCCTCACGATTACCGCTCGATTCTTCCTCTCTCGTCCGCTGACGCACTTGATTACGAGATGTGAAGATTTAGTTTTCTTCCGGTGAATGATAATTATAATTTACATTTGAAAGGCGCATTTCACCCAAGGTTCCCCAGTGCGCCACCGTGTACGAAAAAGCAGGGAAATAAGACAGAGCCAACAGCGTAAACGACCGACTAATGGGGAAAAGGCCACCTTAGAGAGGTGAGTTTTCGGGGCAGATTTAAATCGCACCAAAGGTTCTGCTTGTCTTATTATCAGAGGCAACGCGTATGGTCAAACAACCTCCTCCCCGTGACCGATAAGGCATTCGAAGGGCTTTCATCCAGTCATACGAACGTTGCTATTTGCTGTATTGTTTCATAAGCACTCACTTTAACCGACATAGGAAACATTTAATTACCATTAGCATTGTTGTGCAGAATATGTAAACAAGAAATGTAAATACTGGTCCAGAGATTGCGTGCACTTAATAAACGTTGCCGGAATTGTATACTCCCCAGAAGGCCGAGTGGCCGACGGGTTTTGTAAAACAAACTTTTATTCATTGCATGGAGAGTCATATCTTTGCAGAAAACATTGTCCGCGTGTCTGTATAGGCAAATTAGGTCGCACTATACAAATAGGAAACCAATCAACCAAAACCTAACCATCCTTGCACCCCGCGTCTTCCCATAACAAATTGCCTGCATGCTGGTTGTGTCTTTGTGCTTTGGGTGAAAGAGTGAGAGTATGCGTGCGTGCGTGCGCGCGCGTGCGTGTGCGCGCGTGTGTGTGTGTGCAAGTGTGCGTGTGTGTGTGTGCATGCAGTGTCCCATCGGGCTAACGAGAGCTTTTTTATCGCGAGTGTTTGTGAGCGGTTGTGTGTACGTGCGCAACGCTGTGGTGTGAGTTCAATTTACGCTCACGGCCCAACACCAGTGGCGACCGTCTGAACCGGTCCTGGGCCTCCCCTAGGTCGACTCGGTTCCAAATGAGTACCTGGTGCGGTGTGTAAACATCGTCACTAGGGAGACAAAAGCGGCTGGGCTTGGTGCTGTGTGCAGTGCCGGCCTTCATAGGTGCTCGCTAACAGCACTCGCCCAAAACAGTTTGTTCAGACTATATTGGGGTCTTTGTCTTTACGCAAGAGCACACTCTGATTGGACAATTTGCCTACTTGCAATCCTCTCGTTCCCGTCCGTTGTAAATGTATGTACTGAGTCGATAGGTGTACTTTTGTTTGTTATACTGTCTGCGTTTGTGTACTCCATAACAAGGGTTTTCATATTTTTGGGTCTTTCGGTAAAGTCACGTAGATAGGTTCAAATAAAATACTTTATATTTTATTTGAACCTATCTAGAACCCGTGACTTTACCGAAAGACCCAGGAATATGAATTCCTGCAGTCACGGAAGCTTTAAGTCAAGATTTAATAAAGGGTTTTTGAGTTAGATCGTGTAAATATAAATATGTCGTTAAAACCCTCCATCTAGAACCCGTGACTTTACCGAAAGACCCAATAATATGAATTCCTGCAGTCACGGAAGCTTTAAGTCAAGATTTAATAAAGGTTTTTTTGAGTTAGATCGTGTAAATATAAATGTGTCGTTAAAACCCTCCACCACCCGACACAGCCAACTAGTAGGGGTTGTCATGCAAACAGAACGTGGCCAATTCGTCACTCGTACAGCACACCCGTGTGTTTGAGGGCAAAGCCACAACATTTACAATCTGAGTACGACGTTTCGCCAGTAATTACAACCAGCTTCATCAGGCAACAGCCAGATTTGTGGAGAAGTCCACCTGTTTCGTTCCTTATCTAGAGGCATACCAGTGACGACGTCACTTGTGAGCCCTTAATGTGCGAAGGGGGGGGGGGATGAATGAATGCATATAAATGACAATGTATATCCATTTTCGTTTTAGCAGTAACAATGCACGTTGATTGGCAGTGGGAATGCACGTCGATTATAATTAACGAGTGGACCTCTATAATCAACGTACATTACCACTGTCAACGGAGCAGCGTCACCAATTAGCCTTAATTGTACAAATGTTTCCAGCTTCCATGCGTGCGTGGTATATTAGGGATGTAACGCGGGTGTCGATTCGTCGATTTATAATCAAGTCTTCACGACACGTGCTTTTGAGTAATGCACAGTCGAATGTACTCGTTACAATCCATACTAATTCTACTTGTCAGCTTAGCTGACTCTTAAATTTCGATTTAAAGCTTTCGTGACTACAGGGATTCATCTCCTTGGTTCTTTCGGTAAAGTCACGTAGAAGGGGAATAATACAATAATAAAAATAAAACATAATAAAATACAATTCTCACGACGTTTCGGC
>CM025618.2:2877065-2912079 GCA_014621495.2 Entosphenus tridentatus
CTACGTGACTTTACCGAAAGAACCAAGAAGATTGGTAGACATCGTCTCCCATCACATATCCGTCTCTCCACGGGACTCATCAGCCACGTGGCCTTCTGTAAGTGCATAATTCCAGCACCATTGAATTAAAAGAAAGAAGAAAAACCACTCCGGACCAGTTTCCACATCCAGGGCTTCATCAGCATGAGACGGGGGCTTACAAATAGAGACAAAAGAGTTTGCAGGGCAGTGAAACCGATGGATGGGGGCGGTCGGTCGTAGAGGTGGAGTGGCTGGGGGTTTTATTTTGGCCTCTCTTTCTCAAGTCACAGTATTTGCCTCCCTTATCAGCCGTCACTGTTTACACGAGTCATTATCCTCCAGTCTTATCTCTCCTGACCTCCCCACCACACACTGCGCGGTTGGAGCTCGGTTAGGGGAGATCTGCAGCGTTAAGCTGACACGCAGGCTCATAATTTCACAAGCAAAACAAAATAAAAAAACAACGTCAATGACGAACCGGCAATCCGATTGCACTGCGCGTATTGCTTACCCAAACGTGGTGCAGTATTTCACAGTTTGTGTAAAGATGCGGTTGACTTTAATCGGAAGATCTAGTCACAAGGTGTACATGAATGCGTGGACACAAGCCAAGCTTATGTTGTGAGCTTTACAGAGGACAAGATGTTTTAGTTTTGTATTGCATCGTCATTCAAGCAGGATCAACTTAAGGCTTTTTGTTGATACAATAGTAAAAAAAAATGAAGTACTGAATTGGACATTGACAGCCCCATTGTCAATCCGCTGCTGGATGAAGGCCCTCCCACGATGCGTTTGGTCGTGGGAGATGTTTTTTTTTATAAATGTACAGTCATGGGATACATTCTGAGCTTGGGTAAAACTAAAAAATCAAGTTTGTCCCCAGGCAAAAACAGGTCTTGACCAGTACTCGTCTTTTTTAGGTAGAGGAGTTCAAATCACAATTAGGGTGGGGTGGTGGGGGGATTATTTAGTCCTTCAGTGGACCAGAGTGTCACAGGGGCGAGATGTTAGGTACCTCGCCTGGTATGCAGGAGATTGTGGAGTCTGCATGTCTCTCCCCATGGTCACGTGGATTTTTCTCCGGGTCCTCCGGTTTTTCCCTCCACATTTAGACTCATGGGTTTTGAGTATTTGGCTGCAATGATAAGCCACTTTGTAGGGGTATTATCATTTGTGGCCAGGTCGCTTCTGAAAAAGAGCTATATAGCTCAGGTGGGCCTTACCTGGTAAAATAAAACTAGTTTTAGTTTAGTTTTTCAACGTTATGTGGTGGATAAAATGGGTACTACTTTGTTTGTTATGGGTGCCGGTCAAGAGCGATTGGTTGTCCAATGGATTGACTCACACCGGCCATGGGATACGTGTGATTGTCACCACTGGCTCAGGGTTGCGACCCAGAGATGATGGGCCTGGCGCGTCTGTGCTCCTTTGAGAATTCAAGCAGCTCACGATGCTGCTTCTGGCCTTCCCTTTTTGGCTTCTCTCGCAGTCTCCCTTGACAAAGTGACGCCTGTCTCTCAACGGGATGCTGCTGCTGCTGCGTAGCTGTTCACGGTTCAGCGTCCCAGCTCTCCGCTTGCTGTTCGGCTTGATGTCCGGACGTTCCGCTTGCACGTGCATAGAGCTTCAGGAACTGAATGCGCTCTTACCCGGTCATTCATAAAGCATAACTCAAAATAATCATGAGCGTGCTTGTGGGTTGTATAAGAATTGCGTGTGTTATATTCTTTTTACGTGGCAAGACGGATATACGAAAGAAACGTAAGTGTTTTGTGGTTAATTTTATCAACGTCACTGATAATTATTGTGCGTTAAGCATTATACAATTTCGCGCTGCGCTCGGACCAATCCTTCAAAGAGGTGGGGGGACATGCGGACATGCAGGGAGGTTCAATGCCTCAACTTTTGTTGAGGTTCCTGTTCTTACGGTCGATGAGGAACATGGTAAGAGACATTGTGCTTCGATACTAAGACAACACCATCAAACAAATTCCTGAGACAGCATATGATGCCCTACAATGCCCCATTATACTGTGGCAAGTCCAAGATGGGTACCACCGTCACAAAACTGCCTCCTCTAAAGACTTCTATTCCTTCATGATCATGGACAGAGAAGGAGCAAACCCTATATTACGGTGCGTCAACCTCTTTAACCAGTATGTTGTCAATGAGTATGCCAAAATTGAGAGTGAGTGCATTCTTTACATTCAACTTCATCAAAAACGCCTGCGCGTAGAACAGTATGCTCATCTCAGGGGCACCGTCAATGCTGACGTAGATGCAAACATTCAGAATGTGGGCAGATTAGATAGTTTGCCTTTATCCTTCACAGGTGGACCAAGATACATGCAAGAGAAGACTCGGTATGCCATGACGTACATCAGCCAATATGGCAGGCCCGATCTCTTTATCACCTTCACTTGCAATCCTAAATGTAAGGAGATCCAGGTTGAGCTTTATCCAGACCAAAAGCCAACAGACAGACATGACATCATTGCCAAGAGTCTTCAAACTCAAAGTTGATTAACTCATGAGGCTTATTACGACTTAGGAAGGCGGCGTCTTTGGAAAGACAAGATGTAACTTGCACACCATTGAGTGGCAAAAACGTGCTCTTCCTCATGCTCACGTTTTGCTATGGATGAGGGAAATAATTCATGCAAGTGACATTGACACATTTGTCAGTGCTGAACTACCTGACCCCCATCAAGACCCTGCCCTATTTGATGTGGTTTGCAAGCAAATGGTCCATGGCCCATGTGGGCTTTTCAATTCAAATTGGCCATGTATGCAGGACCGCAGGTGCACCAAGAAGTATCCACGAAACTTCTTGAAAGACACTCAGTCAGGCCATGATGGCTATCCTCTATATCGTCGCAAAAATACTGAGCATGGTGGATTTGAAACAACGCTCAGACCTGGCATTAACTCTGAAATGAAGGTTGACAACTGGTGGATCGTTCTCTACTGCCCTCTTTTCTGCAAGATCTTTGAGGCCCACATTAATGTGGAAATCTGCAATTCTGTGAAAGTCATCAAATATGTTTGCAAATACATCAACAAAGGCTCTGACACGTCTGTTTTTGCCTTACAAACAGAGGGGCAAAGTGTGGATGCGGTTAAACTTTCTGTCCAACGAAGATACATCAGCAGCAATGAGGCCATTTGGATAATTATTGGCTTCCCCATCCATGAGCGTTCCCCCACAGTCATCCATTTGGCAATTCACCTCGAAAATGGTCAACACATCTACTTCACCGAAGAAAAGGCCCAGCAACAGGCCCTGGCTCGACAAGATGCTACCCTGATGCCGTTCTTTGTTTTGTGCCAAAGTGACCCATTTGCTGCCAACCTGCTCGACGATGAAGTTCCCTCCTACTATACATGGACTGCTCAAAATAAATGGAAGCGACGTGCTGGTGGCGGTGAATCTGATGCCTTGGGAAGAGTCTACACAGTTGATCCCAACAATCAAGAGTGCTACTTTCTCCGAATGCTTCTCCATGTTGTCAAAGGGCACAAATCTTATATACACCTCAAAACAGTGGAAGGAGTTGTCTGTCAAACATACAGGGAAGCTTGCAAAGTTCGTGGAATTCTTGAGGATGATCAGCATCTTGATAAAGCTATGACAGAAGCTTCTGTTGTACAGTCTCCTTCTCAACTGAGATTGCTCTTCTGCATAATTCTTCAAGTTTGCAGCCGATCTAACCCCATGGGACTCTGGCAAAAATACAAAGAGGGAATGAGTGAGGACAACCTCCACAAAGCTCTACGAGAAAATCCAAACCTCGACGCCACCTTTTCTGATGTCATCTTTAGCCAGGCCCTCATCCTCCTTGAAGACAAACTTCACTCGATTGGTGGAAAAGACATCATGTCTATCGGACTACCAACACCCTACAGGGACAACCTGCATGCCCTTGCTCAAGGACAATCTTTACCAGTGGTGTGACTGATTTTGTCAACTCCGTGCTTTTCTCATGGCCAACTTTTTGTTGGATGCTCTCGTGTCGACAATGACAAATATTTACATTACTTTGCACCAGCAGGCAAGACCAGAACCATTGTTTACAAAGAGGCTCTTTGATAGGGAGGTGCAGCTCAGCAATAAGTGGCAGTTTCATTATTTTGGAGAGGCTCTTGCTTTGGTTGGGGGTGCAACTCCCCTCCCACGTGTGCTGCTTGACCCCACGCCTGCTGGGGGGGGCAGTTTGGCTGTCGGCCGGTGCTCGCTGAGCCGCTTCCACACCTCGCTGCCCTGTGCCGTCTTCACATCGCTTCCTTCCCGGTGTAACAGGCCGTAGTATACCCACAGGCCGTAGTATACCCGGGGTTAAAACGGCCTAGTCTAGATTATACCCGGGTATATTATGGCCTAGGCCAATTTATACTCTGGGGTATATTATGGCCTAGGCCAAATTATGCCCCTCTAGGCCAAATCATACCCCCATGATAGTAATAGTGTTGAGCGATATACACGTGAATTACTACATTTTTGCAACATTTTATTAAAAACTGTAAACACATAGACTTTGATTGCTTCAACCAGATAAACTTTAATAAGAACCCTAACCCTACAAATGCTTCAATTGATCAAATTGAGATTCTTACCTCCATTTATACGCTTTTTAGATATCGATTGAAGTTCGTTGTCGGCTGTTCTCTGTATGGATAATTGCCTTCGAACTTTCACATGGGGCATATTCTGGCCTGGAGGGGTATGGCCTGGCCCAGTCTAGTTTAAACCCCAGGAGAATATAGTTTAGCCTAGGACACTTTATCCCCCCGGGTATACTCTGGCCTGGGCCAAACTATACCCGGGTTTAATCGAGGCAAGGGTTAGTTTAGCCTGTTACATCGGGTCTCCTGCCTGCACCCGCGCCTGCCGGCCACCAATTCAGCGGCCTGGCTTCCGGCGACTGCTCGTGACGGCGCTCATGCAGCGCGGCTTCCTCGCCGTCCCACATCTCATCGCTCCATCCCCAAGTCTCCTGCCTGCCTCCATGCCTGCCAAGTGTCCTGTCGGCGGTCTGGCTGCCAGCGGTTGTTTGCGGCACCGCCCGCGCGCTGCCCCTATTTCGCCTCGGCCATTACCTGCCCTCCCTCCCTTCTCCCCATTCACCCCATTTATGTATTACAAATTAAAGACCGTCTGTGCTTCCTCAAGCGCCTTACTACAGTACTATGAAAAACAGTAATTAAGACTACAGTACAAATTCACGTCTTTTTATACAATTAACCATTTACTTATGACTCCTAGCATTCATTACAAGACAAAGGCATATCATAACAGTTAAGTATGACCCTCACCTTCGATTACAGTGTACTGATCCTCAAAGGTGCATTAACAATTGTTTGCATTTCCCCTCTTTCTTGGTTCTTTCCCTAACATGACCTACATAGAAAACTAATCTTTAAAAACTCAGTAAATAGAAAAGTTTAAATGTGTGTGTAAGTCGATGTCTGTGTGTGTAAGTCCACGTGTGTGTAAGTCCATATGTGTGTGCGTGTAGGTCGATGTGTGTGTGGGTCAATGTCTGTGTAAGTCGATGTCTGTGTGTGTGGGTCATGTAGCCCGCATGCCCAGCCTCCGCATGCCTAAACAGCTTTTGTTCGGCCGGATCGAGGGGGCTAAATGGGCGCGGCACGGGCTAGAGAAGAGATGGAGTGATGTGGTACAGGAAGACGTGGAGCTGAGTGGACTTGCCGATGACTGGTACCAGCGGTGTCAAGATCGGCCTCTGTGGAGGAGGCTCGTGAAGGACGCTACTGGGCAGTTGGAGGCAGTCGCCATCCAACAACAACGGAGGGCGGAGAAGCGACGCTCACAACAACGAGCTGAGCGTCGGGTGGCTAAAGCACAGCAAGTTGGCACAGTAGGTGGCACAGGTGGTGCATCAGCCAGTCATCTCGGTCATCTCAGTCAGTCGACCCGTGGCACCTGGGTCTGCCCCGTGACCGCCTGCCATCGGGCGTTCGACACTTCATGTGGCCTCAAGGTGCACATGGCCTGGCACAAGCGTCGTGGTGACGTCACCGCCACTTAGTGGCGAATGGCGTTTGTTGTTGTTGTGTGTGTGTATCTTTTTTGCCCGGGCAACGCTGGGTACTTCCCGCAAGTTTGGTTATACATATATGGGCGATTGTTATGTTATTTAATGATGATAGCGCGCGTGATTTCTTGCATTGCACCAACTTGAAACCAGGAAACTTTCTAACCCCAAATTACACTTATGTTAAATGTTGCAGTTTTCATATTTGAGCATATTCTAGGCCAGGCTGTAATCCCGTTCGTGTAGCATTAGCCATATCTCTCCTTAAGTTACTTTTCCATGTATCTCTTTATTTCAATCTCCCTCTCCCAATCTCTCAGTTTCACGTTGTTTCTTTTTCCATTTGTTAAATCTCTCTTATCTCTTTCATCTCTGTTCCTCTCTCTCTCCCCCCAACTCCCTTGCCAGTGCCTCCCTCCCTCCATGGCTGCCTCTCCCCCCCCCATTCCCTGATTCCTTTTTTGCAACGGGGCACAATGATCACACCCCCCTTCCCCCCCTCTGGGGGAAACATTGGCAGATAGGATCTGCGTGAAGGAAGTGTGGAGCTGCCTGCTGGGTGGTGAAAAGTCGTCGTAAATACGGTACCACCCCCCCCCAAACCACCCCCAACCAACCGCCAACCAACCGCCACCACCGCCACCACCGCCACCACCACCCCCAAACGGCCCCCAACCAACCGCCGAGGCCCTGACAATGCCACGTTAGGACCCCCCACATCCAAAGCAGCCCTTTCCCAGAGCAGACAGAGATGGGGCAAGGCACAGGGGGATAAACTCTGTGTTTTATGGTTCTTCCCATGGTGTGATTATATATATAATAATTCACATTTGTTGATACAAATATGTTCGGTTTTATGTAAGTTCGTTGAGTACAGAACTCCCCCTATCCGTGATCATATTACCCACAAAAAAATAGTTTGTCAAAGTCAACTTTTGTTAGAGGAAATGTATTTATTTAATGTTGAGTTATTTATGAGCAGTACGTTATATTTCTCCTGTGATGTGGTGGTTGCGATTGCTCTGATTTCTATTCGCTTCATTGGAGAATGGAACTTTGTTTCGTTGCTTTTGCCTATTTTCGTGACCCAGGTCACTCGCAAATGAGTCAATCCTCTGGTATATTTGAGTTGGTAACCGGTTAAATAAACTTGACTCGTATTGGTTTCACACACAGGAGGCTTTCGCGACAAATATCATCCATAATGTGTTTTTTTTGTGTGGTTTAGATCGCGTAAATATAAATGTGTCGTTAAACCCACCACCACCCGACACAGCCAATTAGTAAGGTTTGTCACGTGAGTCTTTGGCTATAGCCATCCCTCTCGATTGACTCGGCCTAAAATAAATACTTTGCATTCATAAATCGCCGTGCTATAGCTGATCGGTTGGAGGATTTGTATGCTCTTTAAACGAGATTCTTTGCTGATTACGAGCATGCCTTTCACAAGCTGTGCCCTTAGTTACTTATGGGATGGCTAAAATCTGTTTGGGTATTCTTCTATTGTCCACGGATAACTCTATCGGCCCTTGCTATTGTAGATAGGAGTTGTGCATTTCAAAATCTGCTTTGTAGATCAAAGGATTTTCTTTTATCTCGGGCAAACACATACACACGCGCGCGCGTGCACACACACAGGTCGCGAGTAAAACAAACGACCTGCCATTCACCGCATGTGGAAGATAACGAGAATGATAAGAACAGAGATATGTCAATGAGCCCTGATTGAGGTCTAAATGTGGATTATATTGTGATTTTTTTTTTTTGGCAATGATCGAAAATTGAAGTTTCTGTAATCTATTTTTTTATGATGACAAATGGGTTGCCGTAGATTGTTGGAGATCTCCCCCACAACAAAATGTAATTGTCAGGATGTTGAATGGTTCACGTGAGATTTTAGCGTGAAGCTTTATTACCAAATTGAAAAAAATAACGATGAAGAGTTGTCTTGCTTGATGTTTTTTGAAACGAGGATTGTTGAGCAGCAAGGAGTTAGTTATATTGGCAGTCCTGACTGAGTGGTGTAAATTCCACATTTTCCATGGCAGTGCCTAGTTTGTCTGGAGAACAAGCCTGTGAAGGAACATATGCCGATGTCAAAGCCCAAAACGCAAAAAAAGCACTTTTCAAGTAGACAAATGTAGAACATAATTGTTCATAATAAACGTTTTTGGTCACGAAAGCCTACGTGTTAAATTAATAATTGTACCCGCATAACCACCATTGGGGATTATACTGAGAAAATATCTGCCATAGGAAGGTGGAGTTTACAGCACTGGGTTATGAGTGTAAAGTTAGAGTTGATTGCTGACTTGGCTGAAAACAACGGTAGTGAGATGTTGCCCCATTGAGGTGATGAAATAAGTTTGTTTATTCATATTTATTAATGATATCACTGGCATATATATTAAATTTTCCGTAAAAAAAACATTTTGCGTGGACTCTTAACGATCTAATGTTTCCAGTATAAGATGTTGGAAACACTGACATACAAAGGACATTTAGTCATTATGCTCCTCTGAGCTTACCATTTCATGCTTATGAATATATGAAAGCACATAAATGCCCGATACTGTATTGATTATGTATAATCTAACATATAATGGATGTGTACATCTATTAATGATTTAAGCTTACCATACAATTACCACATTTGTATATCGTGGATATAGAACACACGTGGTTTGTGTGGCTAACAAACCAGGATGTATAATTCACACGTTCGTGCTTGCCCTTACGCTATAAGAAGAGGAAGATGACAATACTCGTTTCGTTATTTGTCAAGACACAGCTAGACGAAGAAGGCCTCCCTACGATTTGCTGGTGTTGTCGTTTTTTTTTTACTTCACCATGATGGTCAGCGCGCGTTAGTACCCAGGACCACTTCATACATCAATTGCCACCTAATATTAGGCGTACCGTAACATCTAATCACAGCGTTGTGTTCTTTTCGCTCTTGTTTTTGTGTCGGCGTAAAATAGACGAGCGACTACCGCCAACTACAGCTGCTCATCTTAACTATTCACGTGCTCAACGACACAATGCGGATGTACAATATTCAGAAGGAGAAAGAAAAACCCCCTCCGCTATCTTGAGCACGATGCAGGCGCTCCTAATCGCTTGCAAACACAACGCGTGGACGTGAAGCAAATCGTTCTTCCCATAAATGTATCGCGCTGTGGTGCCCGGCGACAACGCGTGCCTCACTCGAGGGCCTTAATTCACTCAATAGGCTCTATCTCCCCTTGTGTCAGGAGGGCATTAATTCACTCAATGAGCTGTATCTCCCCCCTTGTATCGGCTCAGTCTGCCTCTTCCTCTACCCCTACAAGTGCCACTTTCCCCTATCTCTCTCCTCCCAGCACATTAGACTCAAACCGTGAATGCTGCTGCAACAGCCAGTTCCGGCAATTTCCACCCTAAGCACCTCTCTCTCCAAGTGCCGGAAGTGCTGTGGGTGGGTCATGTTGTTATCCTTGTGGGGCAACTTTTATTGGGCAGCTGTGGAGACGGCGTGTGTGTGTGTTCCCGTGTGCGTGTGTGTGCGCGTTTAGCCCGGGAGCTGTGCCGCAATGGTTAGCGCACTGCGCTACGTACCCGGCAACACGAGTTAGATTCCCGTTCATGGCCAACACCAGTGACGATGATCTGAATCTGTCCTGGGCCTCCCCTAGCTTTAGAGTATTTGGCTTCTCTAAATGTCCACACGATAAGCCACTTCACTGAGCCATTATTTGTGGCCAGATTGCTTCTTAAAAAGAGCTGTCTAGCTCAGTGGGCCTTACCTGGTGAGATAAAACATAGTTTAGCTTTAGTTTAGACTCGGCCTAAAATGAGTTCCTGGTGCGGTGGGCCAGCGCTGTTACTCGCTAACAGCACTGGCCCCAAAAGTCTGTTCAGATGGCGATGCAGTGGCTTCAAATCAAGATTAAATCAAGATTGATGCAGTGGCTATCGCGTTGTTCGACCAACCCGGTGACACGAGTTCAATACCCGGCCGTGGCTAAAATCAGTTTCGTGCGATATCTCAACCAGTCTTACCAGCCCCCCTTCCTTTCAACAAAGCCACACTGACCAGCGTGGTGAAGTATGGCCAAACAACCCCCCATGATGAATGCGGCATATGGAGACCTTCATCTAGCAGCGATTTGACAACGGCTGAAAATCTGTGTGTTTTTATTGTAACTCATTTTATTTAGTTGCTATATAATACAGTCTGTAGATGTTTTGGTGGTTAAAGGGCTTGCGAATTTATTTGCCGTGTGTGTGTGTTTTTTTAAGGTGAATGTTTTTTTTTGGTTTGACAAGGATGATGATTCAGGAGATATCACATGATACCGGTTGGTTTCTGTCCATGCCCTAGGCAGGGTGAAAGCAGGTAAAGCAATCAGCGCTCAGCACTGAGCGTGTGGGTGGGTGGGTGTGTATCCGTGTGAGTGTGGGGAGCGGTAGTGTCGTGGTTAGCGCGCTGCACTACGAACCCGGCATCCCGAGTTCGATTCCCGTTCGCGGTCAACACCAACGACGATTAGCTGACCCGGTCCCGGGCCTCCCCTAGGTCGACTCGGCCTCAAATGGGTCCCTGGCGCAGTGTGTGAACATCATCACTGGGGAGATAAAGGTGGCCGGGCGTGGCGTTGGTCGCACACACACGACTTTGTAGTGGGTCGTTCTGGCTTTCTCAACAGTATAATTTAGGCTATTACAGAGACATATATATTTTTGTCTTTGTACCTGGCTGTGTGCGTGTGGGTACGTGTTGCTTGAGTTCGGGTGTAGCAGAGAACCGGTCTGCACCCACCCGGTCTCCACTTCTCCGTCTCTCTGAAACCAATAATGAAGAGCCGAATGCCCGTGACCACATCAGAGGAGGAGAAGCTGGCTCGCACTGCGTATTCCTTGACGCCACCGACACGCGATTGCAAAACAAGTGCTTTGGGTGCAATGTCATTATCGACGTAAATAAATTATATAGACGAAATTTTTTATTAAATATTAACAGCCACCCTTTTTTTTATATTCACGTGCATTTTTTCACCTTGAAAAAAAATAATCGAGCGATCGTTCTTGGATTGTATCTGACCAGGACTTACCTCCTGATTGAATATTTGCTGCATCGCTGATGAACTAGAGTTCACTAATTTGCACGTATGTTGAACTTCTTTCGCACCGTACGTAGCCAACCGTGCTTATCGGATGCGCGGGGGAAGGACCGCAAACTCGACACAAAAAGCTTGTATTCAAAATCACAGAAGTCAAAGGGACATAATGCACATCCCACAGTTGAAGGAAGTGATGTTGGCCAGCGCCTATTAAGGTCGGCATGTCACTGTAATAGAGCAATAAAATCGCACACCTTGGCAAAATCACCGATCGGAGATTTGCCCCCCACCCCACCCTCCCACACATATGGTCATTCTTGATCGTTAATCGAGATTAATTGTATCGATTACACTCAGTCGATCTATAAATACACAAACAGCAACATTAACGGGGTTAATCATAATTTGCGGGTTAATCGCCGTGTCGGTTCAATTGCCAAATCGATCCGCGGGGTCGCGCAACGATGCGACAAGCGCCCAACCTTCATTTGATTGGCTAAAATCATCATCAAGATCGGTGATTCCATCGCAGTCCGCTTTCATTGTGACCGCAGCGCACAGTCGGATGTCGTATTCAAGCTCCAGCTACGCTCCGCTGCCTCGCCAGCGCCAATGGTAGCCCGGTTATTTCATGCCGAGTTGACCTAGAGGAAAGCAATCAGCATGTTCAGTAAAGGGGGCCCCCCCCCCCCCGTCGAAGAAGGGTATTTTTTGGCCTCCTCTTCCATGCTGGCCGGTACCCACACTGTCACCCCCACCACATGCACACAGCCAATTGACGAATTCTCGCACAACCATTTATACTGCTGGGCGGACAGAGTTGGGTGAAATAAAAAAATTTTTACCCGTAAAAACAAAGTTTTTCATTATAAATCCTTTATATGCGTGGCGGCTAGAGTCCTCTCGTCCTCTGGCTTGAGATGGCTGCCACCTATGGGTCAGATGATTGCCTGCCACCATTAAGCAATTGGTAATTAAATATAAAAAAAATGTCATAAAAAGTGTAAAATTTTGGAAAAAAAATTTCACGAAAATAAATTGTCACGCACAACGAGTCTGTGTGCAAAATGTCAGCTCGATTGGATCACGGGAAGTGGGTTAAAAAACGACCGAAAGATTTGCACGGTCGTAAGCGCGCAAGCAAGCGAGCAAGTGAACTTAATATAAAGGATTTAAAAAGGCAAAACCTCATCCATTGTTACGCCCACCGTGCCGGGAGATCGCATCGAACCGCCTGCCTCTGCCTGGGTAGTAAATCCAGCGCGCGAACCGTGACACAAGGGCAGCGTGGTAGCCACAGCAGATCTTAATGTTGCGGTCGGGGATTCACTGCGAAATCAACGCACAGTGCGCAATTACTTAGTCGGTGCTGTGAATTGACGTGGGTATTCAGATGAAGACCGACTTGTAATGATTTTTGTAAATGAACGAACCAATTGGAATGTTGAATCGGCATTCGCTTTCATTTTTATTAAGGCAGCCAAGCCCTTGCGGGCTGGGCAGAGCCAAACGAAATCACGGGCTCTCGCTATCCCGCCTCTCGCCATGCCCTCAAAGCTGGTGACGAATGTTACCGCGCAGGCCTTTCCTCCGCATCCTCAGCCAATCTTTGCACGCCCCGAGCAAATGTCACAGCAAACCACACCAAGGAAGCCCTGCGCTCACGCCACAAAGCCTGCGCAACGAACGTATGACTGTACGAGCCATTTCCCACGGAAATGCGACCACAGCCCACATACGGCCCTCTCCCCCCGCCCCATCTGCCCACCCCCGCTTAGAATCTTTGCGATTCCACCGCGGATTTTTTTTAATTTTACTAATGCTCGGATGGAGAGAGAGAGAAAGAGAGGAGAGAGAAAAAAACACCCACAAAAAAACTTCCATAACACAATGCAGAAGTCTTCTTGGTTCTTTCGGTAAAGTCACGTAGAAGGGAAATAATAAAATAATGAAAATAAAACATGATAAAATAATTCTCACGACGTTTCGGCCACAACGCAAGCAGCCGTCCTCAGGTGAAGAACAGGTCTGTCGGAGAAGCGTCGTGAGAATTATTTTATTGTTTTATTTTTATTATTGAATTATTTCCCTTCTACGTGACTTTACCGAAAGAAACAAGAAGATGAATCCCTGCAGTCACGAAAGCTTTAAATCGAAATACAATGCAGACGGCTCGAGATGATAACTGCCGGCGCTCAAGAGAAAGCGCGTGACACGGTGATGTCAAACAGACTTCATTGGAGGCGTGCGAGATTTCGGCAGGCTTGTGACCGGGGAGAGTTTGCGCACAGGCTCGCTAATTTCTAACGGGGAATCGCCAAATGAGCATTAGGTCACACGTGAAAGCAAGGCTGCTGAGTTCTATCGTGCCGTGTGGCATTTTGTCAAATTGTCTCGCTGTTGACGCCAGTTTGGAGGGAGGCAGCTAGGGCACTGCTCATTGTCTTTGCTGGAGTTCTCGAGCCAGTGGTGTAAATTCCACATTCTCTTGCCAGGGGCCAGTCTCTCTATGGAGTGGCCAGTGTTTAATTGCTGTGAAGTGCCACTTGTGCTTTTTAACACGAAGGGACGATGCCTTTTATTGCGCGCGTGTTCATGTCGAGTTCAACCAAACTTTGGAGCCTTCTTGACAAGTTCTTCAGTAATATTCCCGAAAGTTCAATTCCACTGGTTGTTGTTCTACTGACTGCCGTTGATCCACAAATGGGGACATCACAGCGGCGATACACACGGAGGCTTCTGACGTGGGTGTTGTGGGCTTGACCACCTGAATGTGAAATTGTAGTTGTTCCTCTGCATCTACATCAGCCATACGAAAGGAGAAGACGCGACTCTGAGGTGGCTAAAGCTTTCTTGATTTGCATTGCGTTTCATAATCGGAATGTTTATTTAGACTGGATGAATCCGATGAGCTGTGAAGCTTTTTTTCAGAGATGTTCAGTGTGGGCGTGTCAGCAAGTTACAACAGCAAACAATGCACAAACAAGGAGTGCAAAATAGAGAAAAATGTAAGCAAGTCACAAAACATGAAAATGTAATTTTTTAAATGAATTGTTTATTTAAGTCCGATTGATCAAGCTTGGGCAAAGCACCAAAAACAACAACAAAACAATCTCAGACCACACCAAGTTAACACCACACAGCAGCAGTAGTCCCTCAACACAATGGCACATTATTAACATTGAACTATCGATAAACGGGAGTGGGGGTGGTACGGATCAAAGTTATATTCATTCTTCCGTACCTTCTCCATTTGTGGTTCATTATCAAAAGGAGGCTGCAAAGCTGGGCTGAGATACCTCACGTGAGCAATACGGAATATTACGTGAACAATACGATACATCACGTGAGCAAAAACGATACATCACGTGAGCAAAAACGATACATCACGTGAGCAAAAACGATACATCACGTGAGCAAAAACGATACATCACGTGAGCAAAAACGAATCGCGCACGGCGAGTTGGCGATGGCGGTGTCTGGCGATGGGGATGGCCGGGGGAGCCCAACCGCACCTGAGAGGCACATCCAACACGGAGATGGAACGACAAAATCGGCTCCAGTGCAGGTGGATCGTCACATCGGAACTACTAGACGTTGCAACGGCATTGTAGGGAGGTGGTGGTTGGGGGGCGGTGGAGGTGCCTTTCATCCAGCAGCGGATCGATTATGGCAGCAGTAGCAGCTGCTGCTGACGATGACATTTTAATATCGCGTGCAATAGGTGCACGAATATTCACGGCCGTTAATATCCTGTTGTGTTTCAGAACATACTTCTGGTTTGGTCCCACCACCCCTTTACCCCCCCCCCCGTCCTGACGAACAAACAAACAAATTAACAATCGGACAAACTCAATTAGGGTTAATACGTTTCATTCGGTGGGGGGTGGCGGGTTTGACCATACCCACGAAGCCCAACGCACGTGCAAAAAATAAACCGCCCAAACACCGGAGTGGCCACCGGATGCAGCGAATACAAAGGGGCTTTAACATTTCTAAAAATACACCTACATGTGCCTGCCCCCCGTTCCTCAAGAGGTCTTTAGGATTTTTTGAGGTCCCCCAGCGTCAACGGGGTCGGGTAGATGGGGGGGCGGGGGAATGAATTTTCAGGTGGTTGGTTTCGTCTAGCCGTCAGCTGGCGAGCCACCACTGTTGCCTTATAATGGAACCGGTGGTTGAGACTGCTGCGTGCCCTTCTAATGGAACTGGTGGTCTAGACTGTGCGTGGCCTTCTAATGGAACTGGTGGTCTAGACTGTGTGTGCCCTTCTAATGTAACCGGTGGCTTAGACTGCTGCGTGGTGTTGTAACGTGGTTTATTTATTTTGCACCATATGTAGCCAAACTGTGCTAATTCGAGAAGCAAATTTAAGGGAGCTTCTTGAGCAGCTTTAAGGAAGATTTTTGAGCAACTTTTATTAAGCTTCTTGAGCAACTTTAAGGAAGCTCGGAGCGAAACGTCGGACGTCATTCCGGACAGCACGCGGTACAAACCATAAAACACGTTGGGGGAAGAGCGAATCCGTTGGTTTAGTGAGCGCCTTTCGGAGAGGGTTGATTACTACCAGGTCACACGCGGACTTGTTGATGTTGTAAGTTACTGATTCTATGGAACTTTTCACCAGAGCAGTCCAAGGCCCACTCCAAACACCACCTGCAAAGCAGGTTGCGTGCAACACGATTCGACTGTAAGAATGGTTTGTGTTTAGTTCGCTGCCCTTCCACCCGCACCTCCGATTTAGAATCAACGTGCGAGTATTTTGACTGCTGTAAATGTCCATGCGATAAGCCGCTTCGTTGAGCTATCAGTTGGTGGCCAGGTCGCTTCTGCAAAAAAAAGAGCAATGTAACTCAGTGGGCCTTACCTGGTAGTTTAGTACGGTTGGCCATATACGGTGTGAAATAAATTCTACACGCAAGAATTTGGTAGTGGTAGGGACAGGCGGACTGATGCATGTCTACTCTGAAAACTGCCAAATACATTTCGCAAAGGGGGTTGAGAAGTGGCAGTGTGTTTGTGAGTGTGTGCGCGCGTGTGTGCGCGTGCGTGTGTGCGCGTGTGAGCGCGTGTGAGCGCGCCTTGCACGTTGCAGCGTGTCGGCACGCGTTTTACTGGATGGGAGGGAAAAAAACTGTAATTTTTCCAGTGTCAACAATTCGGCGCACTTTCGCGTGACAGCGTGACACTCCGGCTCTCATGTGCCGACGCTACTGTGATCGAGGCTGTCAGTCTCGTCGCCTCAGAGGGCCTCGGAAATCTGTGACTCCTCACGGCAGAAGATTGCAGCAGCTGCTTCGACCAACGACAGTGACATTGCAACAAGCTGTGTCGTATAAGGTTGTTGTATGTGTGTGTGCTGTATAGATGGGGGGCGGCGATCGGTGGTGTAGTGGTTAGCGTACTGCGCGACGAATCTGTCAAGTTGAGAACGATTTGGCTAAAGTCAGTCATGAGTTGTATCCTGAACTGATCCTGGGCCCCTCCTCTAGGTCGACTGCGTCTTAAATGAGTGCCTGGTGCAGTGTGTAAACATCAGTGCTGTTGAGTCAAAGGCAGCCGTGCAGGGTGCTGGCCACCCACCCCCTGGTGTGCCGTGCTGACCTTGATGGGAGTTACTCGCGAACAGCACTTGCCCCAACAATCTGGTCAGGCTATAAGGAACCTATTGTGTACATTAACCACGCGAACTTAATACATCCTGATGGGTGGAGCTCTTGGTGGAACAGCCTATTCCCAATCGGATGGTGATGAGTTGAAGTTGATTTTGTTGAACCAGGGTGAGAACCCTAAAGGGTTCTAGATTTGAAGCTTTCGTGACTGCAAGGATTCATATTCTTACTTCTTTCGGTAAAGTCACGTAGGTAAAAAATGAAATTAATAAAAATTAATATTATTATTGTTTTATTTTTATTAATTTCATTTTTTACCTACGTGACTTTACCGAAAGAACTAAGAATATGAACCCTAAAGGGGCCAGGGCAGTATCATTTGTAAGACTGACCTGGGACAAATCCCAGGTTCGGCGGATTCACTCGGAGCATGATGCCTGTGGGGGTTCATAAAATGAAC
Organism: Entosphenus tridentatus; assembly: GCA_014621495.2. NCBI lineage: Eukaryota > Metazoa > Chordata > Hyperoartia > Petromyzontiformes > Petromyzontidae > Entosphenus > Entosphenus tridentatus. Next base: position 2,894,317 of record CM025618.2, read on the forward strand.
GCCACTTTGTGGCAAGTCGGCTGTGGTGTTCGAACGGAGAGGCTGACCACCACTGCCGCCACCACCTTTTGGAATGTGGACGTTTCACCACTGGATCATGACCCGGCAAGGGAAATGATTTGTTTCCCCCCCCCCACCCACCTTTGCATGAGCTGGGAAACAATTTCAGTTTTTAAATCAATGCCTACCATAATAATTCACAACCCCTTCATCACTCCGCTGCTGGATGACAGCTTCCCCCATGGCACGTCCGTCGTGAGGGTTGTTTTGGTCATACTTCACCGATGCTGGTCAGTGTGTGATTGGGGGGGGGGGGGTGACAAGACTAGTTTGGATTTCATTCGCCACCGATATTAATTAGCCTTTGGCCAGCAATCTAACTCGGGTCGCCAAGTTCATAGCGCGATTCATTAACCACTGAGCTGTCACTCCACCCAAAGTAAATGCCATGCTTACGGATATTACAGCAATTACGTATGACAGGGAGGGTATCCATAGGGGGCAATCTAAAAACTATATTAACACTTTCTTTTACCAGGTAAGACCCACTGAGCTACATAGCTGTTTTTCAGAAGCAGCCTGGCCACAGATGATAGCTCGACGAAGTGGCTTATCATGTGGACATGATAAGCCACGATGATTTTAAATGTGGAGGGAAAAACCGGAGGACCACACGAAAAAGGCGAAAATCCACACGACCACGGTGAGAACATGCAACCTCCAAATATACAGGCGTCAGTGGCGGGATCAAACACACGACTTCCTGTATACAAGGAGAGGTAATTAACATCTCGCCACCGTGACAGCCAATCACTGTTAGCTTACCATCAAGTGGGAGCACATTTTATCGGATGCGTTTGGCAGCGTAGCAAGGAACGGTTTGCTTTCAATCGGAAGGTGGTTGCAAGTTCAAATCGCAATTGGTGGTCGACTCAGCCCATCAATAATTATTGGAATGCTTGAGCAAAAAGCCCCTTTTTATTAAAGGATTTATAGCCAGGATGAAAGCTGAATGTTACAATTCAATCTTTAAAGACCTTAATAATTGTGAACAGCCCAAGCGCTGCTGCGGCGTCTGGGGCCGTCATCGTTTGACCGTGTTCGTCTTGCCCTTCGCGTTGAAGTGTGGTCGTCATACTGTGCTGAGAATCTGGAAACCTGAGGTTGATTCCCAGCCGTGGCTAACATCGGTGGCGAGCGTTGTTTGAACCTGGTCCTCCCCCCCCATCCACTTCACCATCGGCAGTGTGGTCAAACACCCTCCATGACCAACACGGTCATGGAGGGCATTGTCCAGCAGCGGATTGACACAAGGGCTAAAAACTCTTTTAGATCATCAAACGTAACGCTCTTTGTCAATGTGAGATACGTGGCTTATTGGTTACTCATTCATCGTAGTCTATGTTTTCGAGATTTATTTTCTAGATTTGAATTTTTTTTAAACACACAGCAGTATTGTACGATAAATATGCGATTGTATTCATACAGCAGCTGATGCACAAACAGATGACGTATAGCTGCATTTATATTTGTAAGTTAAGATAGCTCAACTCTTTGTTGTTGTTGCAGATACACGATTTGCAGTCTTACAGCTGTCGGTCCAATTACGGATAATTTCATCCAGCAGTGACTAAAACGTGGGGTTTAATTAGAGACGAGGGGGCTGTGGTTGGCTGGGATGTGAATGGGATAATTGCTTTGTGGGATAAATAGGTTTGAGTTAACGGACATCAAGACTCTGAGCAAATAAAGAGCTGCAACACAACGTTGTGTTTGCACGGTCAATTTCCCGAGAAAGGGTGGCCTAGGGGTGGGGTAGGATGTTGTGTAGGGAATTGAGGAGGCTTGGTGGGGGGGGTTGGTAGTCGTGGCAGTAGTTTTTAGGGAACTGTGGCACACACTCGTCGACAAACCCAGCAACTTCAGTTCGGATGCTTGGCCTCGGTTAACGGCGATTGCTCCCACGCTGTGAACGGCTTTGCAGGGGCTATTTGCCTTTGTCTGTGTCGAGAAATGGTGCAGGTGGTTCACACACACGCACGCACTGCGCTGAAAACCCAGCAACTGGATAATGATTCCCAAGCCACGGTTCATATCAGTGGACACTGGGATCAGAACTTTCCCGGGCCTCTCCTAAGTCGATTCCGCCTTAAATGAGTGCCTGATGCGGAGGGGGGAGGGGGGGAGGGTGAACGTCAGCAATGGGGAGACAAAGACGGCTGGTATTGGTGCTGGCTTAATTGGCAGCACTTCACCCCCTACCCACATAATCATGCGTAGCACCTGCCCTTAATAGCTGCTCGCAAACAGCGATGTTTCTAAGGGTCTCTTAAGGGGTCGTAGACATTGGGGGAGGGGGATGGCCTGTGTGTTTTGTAATGAACAATATTTTTGCGTGATATACCGCATCGGCGGTCGTGCACAAGTCATAAACCACAAACACGTTCGTGGTCATTGACACTGCCCCAAAAGAGGAAATAACAGGCGACGTTTCGGGCAATGGCCCTTCTCCAGAGGCGGCAAAGGATGGAGCTGACCAGTGTTGGTGGGGGGTGTGGGGTGTAGCTGAGTGCAAAAACCAACAACTCAGCCCTTTCAAAGGACAAGTCGGAGACAACCCGGGCCCTTGCAAGGAAGCGGAGAGTAAACACGAGCGCGTAATGACCAGCGCAAGCCTAGCGCACTCAACTCCCACAGGGGTCACTTCTATTGATGGAGTGGAGGGTGGGGGTGGTAGTTGGTGTGTGGAATCCTCCAGAGACACCAGTTGTCAGAGGTGACAAATGGCCCTGTTGCCAATATCGGTTTGTTTCCTTCTGTAGGCCTATCGCATGCCAGGCTGGTCAAAATGTTTTGAGAATGGGATAAATGCTGTGGTAGTGGTAGTGGTGGGAGCGGGGGGGGGGGAAAAGGTGGGGGTGGGGGGTGGGGGGGGGGGGGCGTCGGGGGGGTGATTTGGGAGGGGGTGCAAGGTTGAGGTTTGTGTATTGGCGGCCTGTTCAGGCGTTGGGGGAAATCGTTTTTTTTTCTTCTTCTCATTTATACACGTGTATAGGGAGGGCTGGTCAAAACATTTTGACAACAGGATATTAAATTCACGTGCTCACCTACTTATTAACTTAACTTTCAATACAGTAAACCCACTTACACCCCAAAATGATCCCAGCGTCAGGTCATTGTGACTTTGTCGCTCTGCTTCATCTGGAGCGTTCACAACAACCCAATTGTGCCCCGTGTTGGCTGTGTTCACGATCACCGTGCGCTTCTTGAGATACCAGTGGCGGGGAGCGGCGGCGCAGCAGTTAGCACGCTGTGCTTCGAACCCCGGCGGCCCCCGCTCACGGCCAATACCGGTGACGATTATTTGAACCGGCCCTGGGCCTCCCCTCGGTCGACTCGGCCTCAAATGAGTACCTGGTGCGGTGTGTAAAACGTCGACCACTGGGGAGACAAAGGCGGCCGGGCGTGGTGCTGGCCACCCACCCACTCGCGTGTCGCACCGGCCTTCATCGTTGCCCGCTAACAGCGCTTGCACTGACGGTCTATTACAAGCTACACGGGGGATCTTTCTTGCTACCAATATCCGGGGGGAGGGGGGGCAGGTGCCAGGCTATGATGAGAGGGTACATTTGTATGTGGCGAGCCCATCTCAGTCCTTGCATCGGTGCTCTCGCCAACCACACTCCGCCACGGCGAGACGCCGACCTATCGGCAAGGCAAGAATGATGCTCGCAAAAGGCAGTACAGCAAGTATGTCTCGCAGCAGAGATGGAGCGTCCGCCTCCTCATTGGGTTGGGGGTTCTTGTTGTTGTTGTTGTTCTTTCCGGGCACTGCGGCTTCCCTGCTTACGTGTCGCTATGCCCCTAAAGGGAATTTGGCCAAGCGTGCCAAAGCAGGGGGGGGGGGGGAGGACCCTCTTTGAAATTACACTTCAGACTCAAGGCAATTGTTCCGAATATAATCATAATGATATTCTTTTTAGATCCCATTCTCAACACCGGTGTGCTGAACGAGTAACGAATTTGCACGTTTTGTTCACGTGACAAACCTTTTATTAATTGGCCGTGTCGGGTGGTGGCGGGTGTAACGACACATTAATATTTACGCGATCTAACCCCTCCCCTCCCAACGAAACCCTCTTATTGTTGACCGTTGTTTGTGCGATGCAGCAACACAGCAATGTCGTCCACTGCCCAAATGATAAGGGTGTCAACGTATTTTTTTGCAGAGGATTCGTTTTGGATTTTTTTTTTTCGAAAAAAGCACTTGCAGTTGTGTAGCAATGCCTTTTTTTATTCCAACGTTCCGTTTCAGTGGCGAGCTCAAACCCGCAAATATGCACGGCGCACAGTAGCTCACGAGCCAACATTTGTCAGTTCACACCCCCACGTGGTATACACTTGGCCCCCGAAATTAAAACAACGTTTCCAATTGTTGAGGTATAGAAAATCATATTTTCAACGCGGCTGGCAAATGGCTCCGACATCCCCGCTACTCAGCTCTAATGTATCGTCCCTTTCTTTTTGTAAAATGACAATCTCTCTCTCTCTCTCTGATGCAATGAACACCGCCTCATCTAATCGCTTCTGCACACTGCACGGGACAAGATGTCATTTGGGGTTCGAGGGAGGCAGCTACGATGCGACTCTGCCTGTGTGCTCTTTGTACAGTATGCGTGCCAATCCACTGCTGGATGAGGGCCGACGCCACGTTCGGTGCAGGCCGTGGGGGTTATTTGACTGTACTTCACCACGCTGGTCGGGCCAGGGTCAATAAAGCTAGGGAGCATAGACGTGGGAGCATAGTACAGTCCGACAGTTGATTTTTCTGTATCTGCCACCATGTAAGCCCATTCTGCCTTATGACGACAATCCGGTCTGTGCATGGGGGTAGTTGCTCGCATGAATACTAACCAGGCTCAACCCCTGGCTTAGCTCATGTGATCTGATGAGATCAGGCAAATGTCAGGTGATGTGGTCATCGGGCATTCCTTAGGGATCGGTCAAATGAGCACCGCTTTGTGAGAAGTTGACAGTTGCAGCAGCTGTGAGTACGCGAACCCGGCGAACCGTTTTGGCTGGCCATCGATCAAAGACGTTGGGGTCACCGCATCGCGCACTTTCAGATTCGCTTCCTGCGGTCGTCTGGAACGCTCTTCCTTCCGATATTCGGAAGCCGCTGGAGCCATGCAATTTAAAATCTTTGATTGAATACTCATTTGTTTGAGAACTGATTTTGCGTTTCGTTCGTTGTCCTTCCCCCACATCTCCGATTAGCACGGTTGGCTACGTATGCTGAATAAGAAGTTCACGACAAAAAGATCCCCTGTGTAGCCTGAACAGACTGTTGGGCAAGTGCTGTTAGCGAGTGCCTATGAAGGCCGGAACGGCACACGAGGGAGGTGGGTGGCCAGCAACCACGCCCGGCAGCCTTTGTCTCCCTAGTGGCGGTTTTTACGCACAGCACAAGATAATCGTCGCTGGTGTTGGCCGTGAGCGGGAATCAAACTCGGGTCGTCGGGTTCGTAGCGCAGGGCACTAACCGCTACACTGCTGCTAAAGAAGTTAAACATACACACACACACACACGCGTACTTGTCTCCATCACTGGTCCAGGGCCACCGACGGAGATGGGCACCGCTAGCTGCTTGTTAAACCCGTCGGGATTGATGGGCTCAGTCAAACCCCCTGCCAGCATTTGAACTTTAACCCTGTCGACTGTGAGGCAGGAATTCTTCTGTCACACTACCACCCAGCTAGATTTAAGGCAAACTGATAATTATGCTTTTAGCATCACAAGGTTAATTTAAGGTGTGGTCGATGGTCTATCGTATGAGATACCTATGGCTATTAAATGAAGTAACTTCATATCTTAAATGCATTTTTTCTAAATTTTTCTATCTTAAGGCAGTGTTATTTGACGAATGTGTCAAATAACACTGCATAATAATTGGTATGAAATGTGGTGACTTGTGAAAGATGTTGGGATCTGCCACAATGTGTGAGTCGCGGTCGCGCTGTTTAGCAGCAGCGCCTCTCCGGTGGGTGTCCAGGTCGTAGTAGTGCCCCCCGATCTCTCGCTTCCACGTGTCGGGAGCTTCTTCAGGAATCTGAAGGACCCTAAGAAGGCTCCCAGCAGCGTGTGGGGCGAAACGTCGGACGTCGCAAGGTGCAAACCGCCGGGACCGACGGCTCGGTTTGTATCTCCCTGTAGACCCCAAACCCACGATCACCAAACCCACGATCACCAAACCCACGATTACCAAACCCACGATCACCAAACCCACGATCACCAAACCCACGATCACCAAACCCACGATCACCAAACCCACGATCACCAAACCCACGGTCACCAAACCCACGGTCACCAAGCCCACGGTCACCAAGCCCACGGTCACCAAACCCACGATCACCAAACCCACGATAACCAAACCCACGGTCACCAAACCCACGATCACCAAGCCCACGATCACCAAGCCCACGATCACCAAGCCCACGATCACCAAACCCACGATCACCAAACCCACGATCACCAAACCCACGATCACCAAACCCACGATCACCAAACCCACGATCACCAAACCCACGATCACCAAGCCCGACGACACGGATGCCGCGGCAGCTTCGGTCCCCCTTTTGAAGCTCTCGCTGGGACTGTGTGAACCTGTGCCCACAGCTCGTGAGGTCACTGGGGGCAAAGCTACCCCCCCCCCCCCCCCCCCCTCCCCCCACCACCGCCCCCACGACCCCTTTTGACGTCGTCGCAGACAGCCCCACGCGCGCCGCTGACGCAAAACGCTTTTGTTCGAAACTTTGCAACGCTTTGTTGGCTCAGCTCCGCTCTCTCTCTCTCTCTCCTCTGTCTGTCTCCACTCTCTTTCTCCGCTCTCTCTCTGCTCTACTCTCTCTCTCCACTCTCTCTCTCTGATTTCTCTTCGCTCTCTCTATCCGCTCTCTTTCTGCTCCCTCCAAATCTCTCTCCGCGCTCTCCCTGTGCTCTCTGTGTTCGGCAATAATGGCTGGCACCAAAAGACGCGGGAATGCATTCGGTCCCCTGGGGGAGGGGGGGGGGGCCCCGGGGGGGGGGGCACTTGAGGACAGAAAGTTATTGTTAGAATACAAAACACACAAACAAAACGAAAACATAGCTAATTCTAAGGGCTCGCGGTGTACCGGCGAGCACGGGCTGAACACGAGCACTGCCGCTGCCGCCGTCATTGCTGTCCACCGTCGCTTTCACGTCTCTTACTCCTTGACTCCGGAGAGGCTTGGGGGGGGGGGCGCTGGACTTGTGTGGCAGAGTCCGCCGGTTCGACTCCCTGGCGTGGCAGTCGCAACAATTGTGTCAAGTTTTCTCAATCGACTGCTCGATGCGAAGCCCTCCCCACCCCACGCTGCGTCAGTCCGTGGGTGTGGTGTGACGGTAACTTCACCACGCCGGTCAGCGCGGGTTGGTGGGAGACGAGGCGACGCTTTTTCGAGGACCCACACGGACATCGCTCGCCGCCGGTGTTAGCCACGGCTGGGGTTCAAACTCGGATGGCCGGGTTCACGGTTGCGGGGTGCTAACCGCTGTGCCACCACTCCCCTGGAGATAGTCGAGTGCACATGCTCTACGATGAATACGAAGTGGGACCAATTCACTCCGCTGTCTGTCTAATGCCGCTGCCTTTAACATCTGGCAGTTGGTCAGCATTGATTCAAGCAAAGCCCGGCTGTGCCGAAACCGGTACAAAGTTTGCTTGTATTGAATCACTAGGAGAAAGCCGTGGTCCCATGGGGTTGTCTGAAGAATACTTGAAGCAATTATGGGAAGAGACATGTTCACATGAGGACGAATTGCCTGATTATCTATCTTAGTCATTTTGTTCTTTATATTCTGCACGGCGACGCGAATGATTATTTTGAGTTTTGATATCCAACCCGGTTAGATCGTCATTCGACGATCAACCGTTCTTTCCACGCCACGATTCGTAACTCGATTTTCGGGGGACGGATCGCCGCTTGAGTTAAAATGCCAACGTGTGTGTGTGTTTGTGTCGTACGCCTTCCTCCACCCGACACCGCCAAAGAAATAAAGTCGCCACGCTATGATCAAACGTGCCAATCGATTACCGCTTCAGCAGCACCGAGATGTTGTTAAAGGAGAGCAATCCACACGCACAAAAAGCAGCTGTGAAGAAGAAATTCGATTTCGATTTAAAGCTTTCGTGACTGCAGGGATTCATCTTCTTGGTTCTTTCGGTAAAGTCACGTAGAAGGGAAATAATAAAATAATAATAAAAATAATAAAAATAAACATAATATTATTTTATTATGTTTTATTTTTATTATTCTATTATTTCCCTTCTACGTGACTTCACCGAAAGAACCAAGAAGAAGAATTTCGAGTTACAACCGCCGTCGTCCGGGGATTGCCGTGGTTGTCGAAAATGCCCTCCAGTCTCGGGTTGCTGCGACGTTATCGGAGCCTGCGTGTCACATTTTCCACATCACCGTCGCAAGCGTGCGTGTTCGCGAGCGTGCCGGTGGTTTTGATGCACGGGACGTTCAGGTGCGATGAATGTACGGGGAGGAGAATCGCTTTTTTTCTCTCTTTTTCCCTACGCAAGTTTGTTTTCGTTGCCAAAATTGCCGCGTGCAACGTTTTATTCCAAAACAAAAGGACGATTGCACTCGGAGAGCCACTGGAAGGAATGTTTGTGGGCAATCACTGTTTGAACACATTTAAATATCGTTTTTTTTTGTTCAAGTGATCGTGGCAACGGAAAATATTTCCGATGTTATTATTTACTTTTAATTTGACAGGCGCTTGTCCGACTTGACTCGAGATGAACGATGCCGTGGAGGAGGCGGGCGCCAAGGTCCCTTTTGGTGGCTGACAGCGCGTCGCTGATGACGGGCCGAGCCGAGTCACTCCTGACTGGGATTCGAGCCTGCCGATCGATCACAGAGGCTCTAGTTTAGAACTACTGGCATGGAAGAGGACGCCAACATACCCTGCAAGAGGGGCTCTCTCGTGAAAGAGACCCTATCACCAGCAGTGGCATGAGAAAACAATAACATTGCAGGCCTGCGCCGCTACCGTAGTAATGTTGAGTCCTTCATTCGCTAGCCGCGTGACGATTCTCGTCTCGAATCGATGAATCATGACGATTCGGAGGAGCAGCGATTTAAATGATTTGTTTACTACCTCGTTCATATTTCATTTCTCGCTCTCTCTCTCTTTCTCACGTAGATATGCCCTCTCATTGTTTAACATCACGTTTGCATGTAATCCACAGTGGTTCCGATGAGCGCGGTTGGCTTCGAAAGAAGTTCAACGTACACACGTCAGTGGATGTAATCTGTCTGTCCAGACCGTTGAGCGTTTTCCCCCATCGCTTTGCGTGGCGTTTCTCGAGGCGTCAAACCGTGAGCGCTAAAATCTGTGTCGGTGATGTAGCATGGCCTCTGTGCATTCACTGCTGCTGCTGTCCTCAAATTCGCCTCGGACGAAATCGCACGCGAATGACGTGTCTCGTCTCATCGGCGGATCTTTTGTTTTTAGGCTAAACAGGTTTGAGCCTGGTTAGTGCTTTGATGGGGGCGGCTGCCTCGGAATAGCAGGTGTTATATAAGGCTTGAACTGCGAGGTGGCAAGAAGATACTCTTAGTTCTGTGACAGTTTCACCTGAAGACGGAAGCTTGTGTTGCCTCCGAAACGTCGTGATTTTATGGTTTTATTTTTATTAATTGTAATTTCATTTTTTACCTACGTGACTTTACCGAAAGAACTAAGAGTATGAATCCTTGCAGTCACGAAAGCTTCAAATCTAGAATATTGGCAAGAAGATGTCAGTGCAGCGGTCGTTCGCTGAATCTGTCTGCGTTCAGCACGACTTTGTTACTCCCCTCGCATCCACGGGTTTTCTCCGAAGTTCCGCGGGTTTCTTCCCACATTCCAAACACTCGATACACGGGACTGGCTAAACATCCCAAGACAAGGGGGGCCTTGCTGTCAAAGAGTCACCTGACTCAAGTGAGGCTTTCCAGTTGTTATTGCTCCTCGTATTTTACAGAAGTCCATGCAAAATTTGATGGTGACCTTCTTAGGTATCCTTAATCTGAGATAGATTGTGAAACCCCTTGCGTGGGACGATGGCATTCACGGATAATTCTATCTCGGACTGAGTTAGATTGTTTCACCTCCTGGACCTTCCAGCTACTCTCGTCATTTGTAAGTTGTAAGAATTTGGCTTTTCGGGGGGGCGGGCGGGGGGGAGGTCAAGGGTAGGTCATGCATGTCAGGACATACAAATACGCAGCTAATGAGACCAATAACTTTCGAATAGTCCAATTTTGGTTTTAAAAAAGGAAGGAAAAAAAATCCCCAGAGTGGATTCCCAGCTGATTCGGAGTCGAGCGTTTTCTAAACCACAACGCCACGCTGCTTGCCTCGTTCATCATCGGCCGCTGCTTGAGACATTGGCGGCCGGAGATTGGGAGTGGTCTGTGTTGCGCAAGTACGCGTACAGTGGCCGCAGAAGGATACCTTGTAGCCGCCAGACACTAAGGGGTTAAACGGCGAATTCATTCTGAAATTTTTTTTTTACAGGAGACACTTTTTTTTTTGGGTTCGTTTTAGTTTGCTCCAGGCCCAGGGAGCTCGCACACAACTGTGTGTCCTGCACAGGCAAGAAACCAGTTATCTAATTATTCACGCGCAGGAGCATGTGGTTTGTGAGCTGCGGCCGAGAAGGGGAGGGAGAGAAGGGGAAATGTGGAGAAAAGCTGTCAGAAAGTGTGTCTACTGTGCGTGTGTGTGTGCGCGTGTGTGTGTACGCGCGTGTGTGTGTGTACGCGCGTGTGTGTGTGTACGCGCGCGTGTGTGTGCGCGCGCGTGTGTGTGCGCGCGTGTGTGTGCGCGCGTGTGTGTGTGCGTGTGTGTACGCGTGTGCGCGTGTGTGCGCGTGTGTGTGTGCGTGTGTTTGCGCGTGTGTGTGTGTGTGCGCGCGTGTCAAGGGAGTGGCGGCACAGCGCTGCGAGTTCGATTCCCTTTCACTGCCAACACCAGTGACGATTATCTGAACTGGTCCTGGGCCTCCCCTAGGTCGACTCAGCCTCAAGTGAGTACCCGGTGTGGTGTAGAAACATCGCCACCGGGGAGACAAAGGCGGCCGGGCGTGGTGTTGGTCACCCCCAACCCCCTCGTCTACCGTGCCGGCCTTCATAGGTGCTCGCTTAACAGCACTTGCCCCAACAGTCTGTTAAGGCTACGCGGGGGAGATCTTTGTCTTTGTGAAGGGAGCAGTGGTGCGGTAGGTTAGCGCACTGCGTTAAAAACCCAGCAACACGAGTTTCATTCTTCACCGCGACAAACAAGTTGCGAGCGATACCTGAACCAGCCCCTGCGCTTTCCCCTCGGTCTTCAATGGGCACGGGGAGACAAAGGCAGCCAGGAATGGAGCTATCCCAACCACCTCCTCGCGCGCCGTGTGTCGCCCATAATAGGTGTTCACCCACGGTGCTTGCTTGAGCAGTCCGTAGGGCTACGCAGGGGACCTTTGGCTTTGTGTGTGTGTGTGGTGGAGGAGGGAGCGGTGGGGTGGTTCTGTGGTTAGCAAGCACTGCGGTCCAATCCCCACAGCAACTCGGGTTTGGGTCCACGCAGTGACGCATGCCCGTGGACAGGTAGCCCATTGGAACTTGGCCAGGACCTGCCCAGTTCTCCGTTGATGACTCCTTTGGAACCGCTACCCAGCATCACACACACACATACAAAGACGCGCCATATACCCTTTCACAGACTGTTGGGGCAAGTTCACTGTTACATTGCTTTTATGGCTTTATTTTGGTGATTTCGAAAACGTTTTTTTGGTTTGGCCATGTTTGTTGTAGTAAGGAGTTAGACTGATGGCTTTAATCTAAGTTGCCTTGTGGTTGTTGTTTGACTTGCATCCCACTGGGATTTTTGCACACAGCGTTGGTGTACGGTGATTTTTCTGGAAGATTCTGCTGTTTGTTTCTGGATTTTTCTGTTTGCGCATAGTCACTTTAAGATGTTTTCTTGTTCTTATTTTTATTTTTTGTTTGTTGCGGTTGCACCCGATTGGCTCACAGGGTTATACCAAATAAATTAAACTGAAAACTGAAACTGAAATGTGAGCGAGCACCTATGAAGGCCGGCACGGCACACGAGGGGGTGGGTGGTCACCACCACGCCCGGCCGCATTTGTATCCCTAGTGGCGATGTTTACACGCCGCACCAGGTACTAATTTGAGGCTGAGTCGACCTTGGGGAGGCCCAGGACCGGCTCAGATAATCGTCACTGGCGATGGCCGTGAGCGGGAATCGAACTCAGGTACGCCGGGTTCGTAGCGCAGCGTAGCTCTAACCGCTCCCCACAACTACCCAGCATCACAAGACAAAGATCCCCCATATAGCCTTAACAGACTGTAGGGGCAAGTGCTGTTAGCGAGCACCTATGAAGGCCGGAACGGTACACGAGGGGGTGGGTGGCCAGCACCACGCCCGACCGCCTTTACCTCCCTAGTGGCAATGTTTACACACTGCACCAGGTACTCATTTGAGGCTGAGTCGACCTAGGGGAGGCCCGGGACCGGTTCAGATAATCGTCACTGATGTTGGCCATGAGCGGGAATCGATTCCGTGTCGCCGGGTTTATAGCGCAGCGCGCTAACCGCTACACTACCGCTCCCCACCAGCATCACACACACACCCACACCCAATGCACATCTACACACCCATACACGCACACCTGCACACTCATAATCCCACGACCCACACTGGTAGTTATGTTACACACTCGAAATGAAGGACGTTGGGCAGGTGCTCCAAATCGAGGGCAAACACATTTATTGTGGTTTATCTGTAAGATGCAACAGCACGGGTGTCACACACAGCAATTCTTGAATCGAGTCGCCATTAACCACGTGATTGGTGTACAAGTGCGGTTATTCAATAACCCTGCCAGCCACCTACAGGCCCAACTCAGTCATCACATGCTGCTGTACACATACATCAGGACTTTCACAGAACCACACTTTAGTCCCTTGCTGCACAAGGAAATAATTAAAATGGTGGTCCATTCCTAATGTGCCACAATTACAAAGACAAAGACCCCTCGTGTAGCCTAACAAACGATTGGGGCAAGTGCTGTTCATGCCCACCTGACTGACATGGGCCACACGGTGGTGGTGCGCAGATATCTACACAACGTTACCAGGTACTCTTTAAAGGCTGAATTCAGCCTAGAGGAGACCCAGGTTTAGTTCAGATATCACTCGCAACTGAAGCTATCCGTGGGTGGGAATCGAACCCAGGTCACCAGATTCCGAACGCAGCGCGCTAACCGCGATGTCGCCACTTCCCACACAGCTCGATCCGCGCCCAAGCTGTTAGATACGCACGGACGCACACGGACACACACGCGCAGATTCCTGCTCGTGCGCAAAGGGGTGCGACTCATTCATAAATCATGGATTTGTCACCGACCATCATTTTAACACCTAAACCTTTACGGATATTTATGACGTTTTTCCGTAAGACTAATTCGCCTTTCCACTTTGTCGGAGAAACACGAGTTTTTGCAACAAATGTTTATTTTGTACGAGGTTACAGCGATAGATCGATGCTTGCCCCGGGAGCAAGGATGAATATTCTTTTTCAAACTGTGGTTGCAATGGTTTCTCTTATATCTTATACAGGCTTGTCCCCGATGTCTTGTGCGACTCCCATTTGATTGTCTTAAACTTGAAGATTGTTTTTTGTTGTTGACGACAGAAATTAATACGGAAAGGACATTTTTTTTTAAGGGTCAATTAATTGGGGGTCCTACGACAAGACATCTGGGCCACCCTGTACAATGGCAACACTTCATTCTGCTGTCGTACTCACTCAGCTGCGACTTTCATCGGAGAGTGCTGACAAGAACGTTTGAAAGTGCGCGCATTTTATAATGAATGCTAATGGCGAATTAAATCTCAGCTCATTAGTCCTCCACGGCTTTGTGTAAAGCATACTATACGCTACGATCGCAGTGTCCCAGCTCTAATTCCTGCTCAACGGTTATGGCACACCCCCAGTGGGAATGCATATCTGAACTCGGCTTGGGCCTCCCCTAGGTTTACTCAGCCTAAAATGGTAAATGAATGATTACCTGCCACTGTGGCAACGGCATTGGCAGTGCAGAGGCATGTACGTTGCCGGGTGTGGTTCTGAGCATACCCACTGCCATCTGTTGTGCTGTGCTGGCCTTAATAGGTGCTCGCTGACAGCGCTTTGCCCAGCAGTTCATGAGGATAAATGAAGGGGCCTGTCTCTCGAGCGCGTCCACCACGTGCGTGCTATCTGCCACAGGTCATCTGGTGACCCGCTCTTGATTGTTTTACCCATGGGCTGACCGTGATGAATACACTTGCGTGTAGATACGCGGTCCAAACGAAAAGCAGGCTTGATGCGTCGTTACCCGCAGTGAGCGCTCGGTGCTTGCAGGTGTATCATTGCCGCATATTTAACCCCGGGGGTCGCGTTGCTACAACAGCCGCTTTCCAACGGGTCTACGCTACATTGAGCTCACAGTAAATATGACAGGGTGATCCACTTCTGGATACCTCACCGAATTATCGTGATTATTCTCAACCGGCGATTGAATGTTGTGAAAGCTATGGCGATGGGATCGAGCTCACGTCACCGGGTTCAAAGCTCGGTGGGCTACTAGGTACGCCAATAAATTTTTTTGTTTCGTTTTACCAGGTAAGGCCCATTGAGCTATACGGCTGTTTTTGCAGAAGCGATCTGGCCATCAGAAATTATAGGTCAACGAAGTGGCTTATCATCGTGTGGAATCAACGCACGTTGATTCTAGATGTGGAGGGAAAAACCGGAGGGCCCGGAGAGGAATTCACGCGACCACGGGGGGAGAGACACGCCAACTCCAAATGTTTGAATGAACATCTCCCCACCGCAGCGACAAAAACAATCGTCTGAGTTGACCGCCGATTTAATTTTGAACACGCAACTTTTTTGTTGTGAGCGAAGGGCGCTTAACCAGTGTCACCCAGACGAACAAATAGACGTAGTGATCCGTTCATAGATACCCCAATTTATATCTTAGTGGGGTATCTGTAATTGGTTCAGAGTAAATGTATTCAATTGCTAAACGTGAAATAATTTCACGTGTGATGGACATTTGTATGAGTGCTGCAATGGGAAAGAATTAGCTGAGTAATAGTTGGTTATTTTTAAGCATTACCAACATTTATTGTTATTCAATTGTGTAATTGTTTCAGGTGTGTGCGAGATCGGATTGCAATGCTAACTGGAAAAGGATACTATTTAAAAATTAACCCAGCAGAATCTAGAGAAACGTTTCAACGGCAAGTGACGCTGTGCTATGACCGAGTGGTTTTGGGAAACATGGCCATGAGTTTGTTGTGATGGGCATTCAAACCTTGAGACATTGTTGGGCCGAAAGTTGAGCACTTCAAGCGGAACGGCGGTATTAATGAAAAATACAATTCTTTTCAATGGCACTTTTTTTATTTTCTAATGTCAAGCCAAGGACTTTTAAATGATCCCCGTGTAGCGCAGCGAGTGTCACTTTGTTTAAAAAAATAAAAGAGCACTTGGAGAAAGTCCACACGTTAACGACAGCGGCAGACGCGGTGAAATTGACGCAGAATTAGTCACGCGGCCTCTTCCTGTCATTGCCTGGCCGCCTCGCAGCCCAGATGCTCGGTGTGTTTTCTTGCATTTGACGATCCCTTGCTGATCCACCAACCCTGCCTCCAGAGCGCTGGATTTCAGGGACGTGCGCTCGCCACACCCCGCGACGAGTTTGTGTTATTGATGAGAGAGGTCAGACCACCCAAAAACCATGCCTTCTGGAAAACCCGTGCTATGTTTACACCTGCAGCAGTGATATCTTTATTTTTAAACAACATTGTTTATATGAGCTCAACAGATGCCTGGGCAATAAAGATCACGAGCAGACGTTGCAACGACGCTGGCTTTCACATTCTGATGCTTAAGAGTAATAATAGTTAAAATTTGCACTGCCTTTAACAATACACTGCTGGATGAAGGCTGTGTCGGTCATGGGCAGGGGTCGGCAACCGCCGACTACAGAACCGTGTGCAACTCTTTAAGGAACTCCTTTCGTGAGAGTCGTTTACTAAGGACCCACCGTCTCGTTTTCACCACACAGTGCATTGCAGCTCTTCAAATTTAGAGTTTTTTTTTTACCGAATCCGAATTAAACGGCTCTTCTTCTTTTATTGGTTGCCAATCCTGGTCACGGGAGTTGTTGACCATACCCATCCCACTGTAATTCTAAATGTGTAAAAAAATTAAATGCAGTTCAATTTCATTTCAACGCGATTTTATGTTTTCGCCAGGTAAGTGTTCATTGAAGATAACTAATTATTCTAATTAAGCAGACAATGCACCTCTTACCTATATTTGTCTTTGCACATAAAAAAAAGAAAAGTTTTTTCTCGTTGTTGCACATCCAATCAGCCACCAAGCCTTCTGTGAGTAATTTCCAGCAGCATTGGTTGAACACAAGGGACACCCTGGACTAATTTAGATATATTCAGTATCTCATCAGCAAAGTAGAGGCTTGCTTAAACCAACGCTGGTCAACTCCCAGATGTTTATAGGAAAAGATGTGTGTCTTCAGTTTGACGCAATACACACAATGTTGTCATGTTTAAACTCTAGAATTTTTGACATGTTACTGTCCAATGTAAATGTCAAGACAAGAAATCACAATAGACTGGCGCAATGCTGTAGGACAGCATTCATTACACCAACAGCAAAAGACGGTTTACAAAAAATGTGGTTAAGAATGTTTGGATAAATTTCGATTTAAAGCTTTCATGACTGCAGGGATTCATCTTCTTGGTTCTTTCGGTAAAGTCACGTAGAATGGAAATAATAAAATAATAAAAATTAAACATAATAAAATAATTCTCACGACGTTTCGGCCACAGACCTGGTCTTCATCTGAGGGACGGCTGCTTGCGTTTTGGCTGAAATGTCGTGAGAATTATTTTATTATGTTTATTTTTATTATTTCCATTCTACGTGACTTTACCGAAAGAACCAAGAAAATGTTTGGATAATTTCGACTGATTCTAAGCATGAGATTCAAATTTCCAGACACACACAACAATGAACTGGATCTCACCAAAAGTAGGTTGCCAGTACGAATCCGGGTCAGGGGTCAACAGCCCATTACCCCCTCCTCTGCCCCCTCGCCAACGTCAACAAAATAAATTTGACTGAGCGTGACTTCAAAAGTAGTCACCCTTTTAGAGTGTTTTGGCCTCGATCATACAAATGTCAAATTTCCACCTCGTATCTGGGGGTTGCCAACCACCTTGCGCCCAGGGAGCAGACACTTGTCCCTCTGATTCCCACTCGGGATTCGTGTGCCGACTGCTACCCTGCATTTCACCTGGCCAGGTTCTAACAGGTGCCCCAAAAAGTGAAGTCATGAGCTTCACCTGGAAGATGCACTCATGAAGTTCTTCAAAAGTCATTTTACACCCCAAACTTCCCATGAAAACCAAACCGCTGCTGGATGAAGACCTCAACAAGCAGCAACTGTCTCCCACGATTGTGCAATGCAGTAGTCAACAAAGACAAAGATCCCCTGCGTAGCCTCACCAGACTGTTGGGGCAAGTGCTGTTAGCGAGCGCCACCTATGAAGGCCACCTATGAAGGCCACCTATGAAGGCCACCTATGAAGGCC
>CM025618.2:2918879-2948300 GCA_014621495.2 Entosphenus tridentatus
CCCCCTCCTCGTCACACGGCGTCACAAAAAGTCAGACTCCCCCTCAAATATGACGTCACAAAGCTCTGCCCCCCCCCCCAAAACCATATTTCCACTTTGAAAATAAAACATGCTTCAAATCGCTTTAAACTATTGTCATTGTAGTGCGAATTTAATGTGGTGCTGCACTCTGATGTTGTAGGAGTGTTGTTATAACAATTACTGTTATAACAATTCTATATTTATTTAAAGTTGCGCATTTTATGTGACGTCACATTTCTCAAACCACCCCCCCCTCGTCACACATCGTCACAAATGTTTGACCCGCCCCCCTAGGTGCGTGACGTCATTTATGGACGGCCCCTATCGTTTGTGCCCAGGTCGCTACTGAAAACGAGCTGCCATAGCTCAATGGGCCTTCACCTGGTAAATAAAAAAAACTGTTTAATTTTAGGTATACGATTATTTTTTTTCCATTCCACTGCTGGATGAAGGTCGTCCCCACAGGCGATGTTGGTCACAGGGATTGTTTGACCGCCTGCCACCACGCCGGACAATGGGCGTTGCTGAAGATTGGCAGAGGGGTGGAGGAGGGAAACAGAGGCAGGGACCGGATCAGATCTCACTCGCCAATGGCGTCAGCCGTAGCAGGCAGTCGAAGGCAGGTCACCGGGTTTAAAGCGAGCATAGTGTGGCAATCGCCCCCTAATGAACGTATAAAGGACTATAAATTAAATATATGTATATATATGGGTCATCGGATAGCCTTGCGGTTAAAGTACTTGCCACAGCCAATTGCGCTGTTTGCATTCAGACTCCCGGTTTCCCACTGCTTTCTGTAGAGTAGAGGCACGCACTAATGCATCGATTCATCGAGTAAAAATTTATCCATTCGCTCACGATGCACGTGTAGTATTGTATGCCCAGCTCTGCTGAATGGCAGTAGTGCATCTCTCATGTCAGCTGAGCCTTTTACGCAATTCGCGCTGACCAGTATGGTGAAGTATGGTCACATATCTTCCCCCCCCCCCCTGCATCTCTGATTGCATCATCTGCGACGACAGCCAACCAGGAGATGGAGCGGTGAAATCGGCTGCTGCGGGTATTTGGTGTCTGCGAGAGGACCGTGAGAGTTGCCGACAGCTTGCGGAGGCCTTCATCCAGCAGTGGATTGATCGTGGCCTTGCGATGATACACTGCGTGCGATTGGTTCACGGCTAAAGAAGGATCGAATATTGAACGAAATAGCGGCCCATATTCGTGACAATTCAACCGAATCACGGGGTGTTGGAATCGTTCAACGTTGAGTGGAGAATTCAAAGTTAACGGCAGATTGGACGTCAAGAAAGCACCCCACATCATTTACAAGTGAAGGCTATTGTATCCCGCCTACACTGCGACTTTGAAAAATGCCCACAGCTTTATAACTGTGAGCTGACTATAGGGGACTGAACTGTGGCCAGAGCACATGACTCGGTATTCATAACAACAATGCCCTTTATTTAGCCAAGAAAGCCTCACTCTCAGTCCCGTGACACTCTTTCAAGGGGGTTATGTATTGGTACTCTTAGTTTTTTCGGTAAAGTCACGTAGGTAAAAAAATGGCATTGAAATTAATAAAATAAAATAGTAAAATTCACGACGTTTTGGAGGCAACACAAGTCTCCGTCATCAGGTGGGACCGTCACAGCCAGATTTGCTGTATCAAGTGAGCCTCACTTCGTCACAACCAGATTTGCTGTATCAAGTGAGCCTCACTTGATACAGAAAATCTGGCTGTGACGGTCCCACCTGATGACGTAGACTTTTGTTGCCTCCGAAACGTGATTTTTTATTATTTTATTTTTATTAATTTTAATTTCATTTTTTTACCTACGTGACTTTACCGAAAAAACTAAGAGCATGAATCCTTGCAGTCCCGAAAGCTTCAAATCTAGAATGTTATGTATTGGGTTGTCCCGGGACAGGCACCGCTGAGTGTTTGGGAACGTGGGCGGAAAACTAGATAACAACAGCACGTGGAGGAAACCCATGTGCGAGAGGAGATAACGCTCGGACCTATGGATTTACAGAAATACATTCCCATTGATTCCTTTGCGGTGCTGAAATCTTTCTGATCGCCCCAGAGCCCGAGCGTTACAACACCTTGCGGATGTGATCGCAGGAATATTCCCATCAAAGTGCCAGCCGGGCTCAACTCCCGCTTAGCCCCGTAGATCTGACAAAAAACGTGGCTGCATTCAGGGTGGGTTTGGTTTATCGCTGGACGTTTGTGAGTTCCGGTCCTACTCGAAATCGAAGGGGAAGGAAGCAGGACGAATAAGGTGTCGTCGATAGGAGATACAAGAACAATGTGCTCGTATATGCATGCATTCGTGATGTACATTGATTACCAGATGAATAACCCAACCGGCAATGGATAACCATTCTAATTTAGATGCATTCATTCATGCCCCCCCCCCCACACCCTTTCGTACGTGAAGGGCTCACAAGGCACGTCATCACATCTATCTCTCTGTTTAAGGAACGAAACAAGTGACGTCATCACATTTATCCTTCTATTTAAGGAACGAAACAGGAGGATTTCTCCACAAATCTGGCTGTCCGCCTGATGAAGCTAGTTGTAATTACTGGCGAAACGTCGTACCCAGATTGTAAATGTTGTGGATTTTCTCTCCAACACACCGGTGTGCTGTACTAGTGACGAATTGGTCACGTTCTGTTTACGTGACGAACCTTACTAGTTGGCTGTGTCGAGTGGTAGCGGGTTTAACGACACATGTATATTTACGTGATCTAACCCGAATAAAACGTATATTATGGATGATATTGGTCGCGAAAGCCGACTACGTGTTAAACTTGTTGCTTTACTCGAATGGTCCCTGTCCACTCCCAAAACCGATGTTGACGAATTGCCATGATTCGGGCCTGAAATTAAATTCGAAGACTGGGTGAATGTACAAGCGTGGATGAATCGGGGAAGGAAAAAAAAACATCGGTGCAATGCAAGTCATGAGAAAACTTAATAATCCGCAAATCGACGCATCGTTTTATATATGTAATAATGTATCCGTACACCTCCGGCAATGGGCAACGTTTCTTGGCCTTTGCACGCCATGGAAGCAAGCGTAGCGTTTTTTTTTCATTCTGATGGGGCTAGAAGATTATTTCCTAGAAATAAGGGGAAGGAAGCGAGACGGGGAATGAACAAAGGAAGGAAGGATATGAGCGGACGTGTATTTTCATAACGATCTAGTAAACAAAGGAATGCGTTTGGGCCGCGTGCCCAGCCAGATCACAGTAAGGGAACAGCATTGCTACGAGGCATCTCGCCACGGAAAATGCAACCTGTCACCATGTACCCATTGACCTGGGCAAGGTTTCAACGGTCCCCCACTATGAGCCTTCACTCAGGAGTTAAGGTTGCCACTGATATCGAGCACAGGGAAGAGGCGTGCTTCGTGATCGGGAGAGGCTTGCCTTGATTACGGACACAACGGCCCGCTGGCTGTCCTGTTCCTTGGTAGCACCGCACGCTGAGGAGGGGGGGAAGGGGGGGGGAGACAGGGGGAGTAATGCATTATTGTAATCAGATTACCAAAAGGCAAGAACTGCATGCTTGATTACTTAGTTTTTTCCCTGTATAGTCACATTGTTGTTACTTATCATGCACAGATTTTGATTTTTTTGGGATGGGTTTATTTGTTATGTCAGAAAAAAAAGAATCATGATGGTGAAATGTTATTAGCAGCTTGAGATAAAAATAATGCCTTTTATACTTGCTCAGGAACGATTCGCCGAGTCTCAACACATTTTCTGGAGGGTATTGCATTGGGATGTTTGTACAATTTCATGATTGGCTTTTGTGGAGATGTTGAAAGGAAACAGGAGCATCCAGAGAAAACCCCACACATACAAGGGGGTAATGCTCAAAGCTCTGCACAGATAGATTAAATAATCCATTGCTTGTACAGACACTCTGGCCAGCTCACAGTATGTATGCTGAACTTTTTTCGCACCATACGTGGCCACCCATACTAATCGGAGGTGCGGGGAGGCTACAACACCTGATATAGCCAGGCAGTCTCCCATCCAAGTACTAACCGGGCTCAAATCTGCTTCGCCTCTGATGACTTGCAAAATATTCAGGGTGATTTTCGGGACCTGTGTGACATCGCCAACAACAAGTACATACAGACCATGACACAAAGCCTACGCAGTTTAGTGGTAATATGCATGAACTTAAATTAAATGCATGCACGTTACATTTTATACAATTGTGATTAAAGAGCAAAGTAAGTGGATTACTTTTAACAGGCAAAATACACGATTATGGTATACTTTTTAGGAACTTTAAGCAATTGATAATAAAAGATTGCTTTCCAAGTCCACCCTTCCAAGCACTGTTTATAGTTTTTTTTGTTTGTATGTTGGCTGATTCATATGGTCTGTGTTTCTAATTCCAGCGTGCATTGTCCCTGCTGTCACCGCAAGGGCCTCCTGCAGTGGCAGAAGTGACTGAGGCATGTGTTAGGGTGTGGCCCTCTGCCAAAGGTGCTTGCAAAGTCCCATTGCTATAAGAGTTGCAATGGCTCAGGGAGGTCTAATTCCATCATAGGACAGATCACGGCTGATGATTGTAATGACATTGCTGTTGCTGATTATGATTATTGTTTTGATGTTGAAGCTGTGGCGTAGTAGTTCGTGCACAGCACAAACAAACATTTTCTAAATTTTACCAGGTAAGGCTCCACTGAGCTATGTGGCTCTTTTTCGAAGTGGCTTATCACGTGGACATGTATTTCAACCAAATAACGTGTTATGCTGATTCTAAATGTGGTGAGCAAAACTAGAGGACCCGGAGAAAAATCCACTCAACCACAGGGACAGAGAACATGCAATCTCTAAATATACAACAGGCGCCATGGTCAGGATGAAACCCACGACCTCCTGTATACCAGGCAAGGTAGTTAACATCTCTCCACCATGGCTAACACCAGTGACGAGTGATAGCTGAGCTGGTCCTGGGCCCCCACTTAAAAAAAAACGAATTGACCAGCACGGTAAAGTCTTAAAGAGCATTATAATTGTGAGCAGGCTGAGTGTTGCTGCAACTTCCAGGGCCATATGGTTCATCCACGTGCGCTACGAACCAGAAAGTTTGATCCTCAGCCACGGCTGAACCAAATCCCCCCCCCCCTCCACCACGTGACCACCCACCATGGAAGATACGGCATGGAGAGGCCTTCATCCAGCAGTATATTGACAAAGGTCTTTACATTATTATTATAGTATAATAATCATTATTATTGGAAACCACACCCGGCCACGATGCTCTGCCGTGATTCGATGAACCCAAGTGCTCTTATCTTCGCTCCGATCTCACCTCAAATTTCCCAAAATGCTGCAGGACAAACGCGCGTGAGCGTTACCGTGTTCGTGCCGCTGTCTTTACAATGTCAGGAATTAGTCCTCGGGTGACCGGGGCGACTGTTAATCTCGAAGATCCGTGAAGCAGCGGCGGTGCGCTCGATTTAAAAATATATATTTTTTGTTTTGTGTAAGTTCACTCTGTTTCATGCCACTGTGCTTTCTTGACAGCTGTACAACGTATGCCTTGTCTGGTGGAGGCTCGTGTCAGTTTGACTGATGAATTTTGTACGTGCGTTACCTTCAAGATGCTTTCTTGCAAAAAAAAATTGGGGGGGGGGGGGGGAGTGTGAACATCAAAGTAAAGGGCAGTTAATGTACATGCAGTGCTAACGGTGGGCGTGGTAGGTTGGCCCAGTGGCAAGGCTTCACAGCTAGAAGGGCCTGGGTTTGAGTCCCCCATCGGGTGCCTTTCTGCCTGGAGTTTTTGTATGTTCTCCCCTGTTTTGCCTTGGTTTCCTCTGGGTGCTCAGGTTTCCTCCCATAGCTATGAAACCCAAACAATATCACCGGTACTGGACAAGCATCCCAATGTGTATAACATTCCCTGCAAATTGCTCAATTTGGGTTTACACGCGCGTCAAACATCGGGGCCCCACTGTGAAAAGTTGGCAGGACTCTCCTGAAAAAGAGCTTTGAGACTCAGTGAGACTTTCATGGGTAATCAAGTGTAAAAAAATTTAAATGATAAATTAACAAAGGATGTAAGTTAGTTTAACACGTAGGCTTGCGTGACCAATATCCATAATACAGGTGTTTTGGGTTGGATCGTATGAATCTATAAATGTAACTTAATCTACCTCCATTGAATTTCCAGCAATAGCTCATGAACTACCAATTGGTCATGAGTACCATTCCATTGAGTATAAAGACACTTTGACTTGTGACTGAATAATACCATGTGTGCTAGTTTGTGCGGGTATTGCTGGGGTTATGATTACTACCTCATAACTCTAAACTAGAGACGCAAACAATATATATGAATTGTAAGAATCCATGCAAGGATAACAGGACTTTTCGCACATCAATTTCGCCCGTGGATATCAGGAGTCATTGGTCACTCATGCCGCAGATCAGAGGCCATGCAGTGCTGTGGTTAGAGAACACTTTTCTCACATTCGGAAGGTTGCGAGTTTAAATCGTATTCGGGTGCCAACTCAGCCCATGATCTCAGCAGGGTCAATAAAATAAGTGCTCCCATGTGAGAAGTCGGCTGTGAACATCCTTCCTATAAATTGGCTCCTGCCATAGGAATATGGAATTTCCATCATTGGCTCAGGTCATCAACAGAGGCATCATCATTGTCACTTGTTTGAACGGGGCGACCCAAGTACTGGTGGAGCGATGGTTCACTGGTCAGCAACGCTAACAAACAAAACTATTTTTATTTGACCAGGTAAGGCCCCACTGAGCTATGTAGCTCTTTTACAGAAGCCACCTGGCCACAAATTATAGCTCAACTAAGTCGCTTATCGTGTGGAAATGCATAGCAGCCAAACACTTTAAACGCATGTTGCTTCTAAATGTGGAGGGGGAAAGCAGAGGACTCGGATACAAATCTACGCGATCACGGGGTGAACATGCAAACTCCAAATATACAGGCGTCAGGGTCAGGATCGAAGCCACGAACCTCCTGTATACCAGGTGAGGTAGTAAACATCTTTCCACCGTGGCGCCGCCAGCACACTATGCGATGAACCCAGCGACCTGATTTTGAGTCCTGGCCATGGCCTAACATCAGTGGCAAGTGACATGTGCAACGTTCCTGGGCCCCCTCCTTTACCAACCGGCACTAACCAGCGTGGGTGAAGTACAGTCAACCAACCCCCAGTGGCCAACGTGGTGCGTGGAGGCCTTCATTCGGCGGTGGATTGACAAAGGGCTGTGACCTTGAATGCGTATTGTGTTTTAATTTTCAAACCTGAGTAGTTGTTTTATTCTAGATTTGAAGTTTTCGTGACTGCAAGGATTCATACTCTTTGGTTTTTTCGGTAAAGTCACGTAGGTTATAAATGTATTTGTTTTCTTTTTTAACCTACATGACTTTACGGAAAAAAAACAAAGAGTATAGTTGTTTTATGTTTAACTGTGCTGTTATAGAGCACCCTGAAGAGGGTGTTGTAGTGTGGGATTCCATTTGTGTTTTGCTCGGGGTCACGCGCCAACATTTCATGGGCCACACTTGATGTATGGAAATGTGCAATTGCCACTGCCGGCTCTATACGGCTGTAAAAGAGAGATGATATGCTCATTTGAGCAGGAAATCACTTTGACCTTGACTCGTGGTTGCAAAGTCAACGTGGACCCATGACGTGGAGAGTGAATTTAAACGAGTGGATTGCGAGCGTGGAAATCTATAAAAACTATAAACTACACTGTTAACTATTTTTTACCAGGTAAGGCCCACTGAGCTGTATAGTTTTTTTTCAAGAAGCGACCTGGCCACAAATGATAGCTCAACGACGTGGCTTATCACGCAGAAATCTATAGCAGCCAAATACTCGAAATGCGTGACGTTGATTCTAAATGTGGAGGGAATGACCGGAGGACCCAGAGAAAAATCCACGTGACCACAGGGAGAGACATGCAAATTCGGCTGTAAAGAAAGACTGTGCTCCAACAGGTTCAGGAGGGACGAAATGGGACCACATCCTCTCACGGTGGACAGCATGACTGGACAGGGAGGTTGTCAGAGGGGGGAGAGACACGCAAACTCCAAATATACAACGGGTGTCGGCGTCGGGATCGAAGCCACGACCTCCTGCACACCAGGCGAGGTAGTCAACATCTCCTAGCCACCGAGACAACTCCTCACTCCCCCACTTGAGCCGCCCCCTCCCCCTCCCCCTGTGAGACCCACCCCTCAGTGAGCCCCATTATTCTCATGAAGCCCAAAAGGAAGTTGAATTTTAATATCTTCCCACCCTTTTGTTGCTTCTGCTCACCCCCATCTCCCCTGCCCGTCAATGGACGCTGGGAGAGGAAGGAGAGGGAGCGGGGAGGTTAGGGGAGCGAGGGGGGTGGGAGTGGATGGGGAGCGGGCGGTGAAGGGGTTAGGGAGGCAAGGCAGGGTGTCCATGGGGGGGGATCACCTCGGCCGTATCTTAGTGCCAGCTGACCGATCGCACTGTGGTTAAGAGTGCTTTGGCGCTCATGGTCGGTCCGAGTTCAACTCCCATTCTGGAAGTTCACCTCGACCCGTCATCATCCCCCCCCACGATGACGGGTCGAGGTTAGAGCCCTTGGTGAGGTCAGAGTGCGTGGTGAGGTCAGGGTGCATGGCGAGGTTAGAGTGCATGGTGAGGTCAGAGTGCATGGCGAGGTCAGAGTGCATGGCGAGGTCAGAGTGCATGGCGAGGTCAGAGTGCATGGTGAGGTCAGAGTGCGTGGCGAGGTCAGAGTGCATGGCGAGGTCAGAGTGCATGGTGAAGTCAGAGTGCGTGGCGAGGTCAGAGTGCATGGCGAGGTTAGAGTGCATGGTGAGGTCAGAGTGCATGGTGAGGTCAGAGTGCATGGCGAGGTCAGAGTGCATGGCGAGGTCAGAGTGCGTGGTGAGGTCAGAGTGCGTGGCGAGGTCAGACTGCGTGGCGAGGTCAGAGTGCGTGGCGAGGTCAGAGTGCGTGGCGAGGTCAGAGTGCGTGGCGAGGTCAGAGTGCGTGGTGAGGTCAGAGTGCGTGGCGAGGTCAGACTGCGTGGCGAGGTCAGAGCACGTGGCGAGGTCAAAGCGCGTGGTGAGGTCAGAGCGCGTGGCGAGGTCAGAATGCGTGGTGAGGTCAGAGTGCGTGGTGAGGTCAGAGTGCGTGGCGAGGTCAGAGTGCTTGTCGCCGTACAGCTCTCCAGCACGTGGAGCGAAACGTCGAACACGAGCGCCGGACAGCACGAGGCGCAGCCCGCCAAGAAGTTCCGTAGCTGCTGTGTGGAAATTAAATGATGACCAGCGTAGGGAGGGAACAGACGCCACCGTGGGAATGTGGAATTTCCACCGCTGCCTTTGGGCCACTGGCTGAGATGAGGAGCCACAACCCAGTGATGAATTGAGCTCTGAGATTCTTTATATTTGAGCAAAAATAATAGAAGTAATAATGTCCTGTGTTTATCCAGGACGCCCTGAGGTCGTAAGGCTCTTTTTTTGGGGAAGATCCGGCAGTGGGATGTTTTTGTCTTTTCCATCAATGAGCGTTGTTTGGCTATTGGGAGGAAGCCAGAGAAATATTTCCCATGCATGCAGGAGGGGTGACACTCGAAGCTTCATCCGTGACTGTACTGTCATCTCCTTGCCTATTCACAAGCCCATACCCACAACGCTAACAGGGCTCAACACGTGCTTAGCTGCACAGATCTGATGAGATCAGGTGCCTTCAGGATGATTTGGTCTTTGGCAATAATGTGTGCCATGGATAAACGGAGATGATTTTTACCTTTGTAATGGATGTTACACCAACTTCTACCACACCGATCAACCGCACAGGGAAAGTTCCGGTCCAACCCCACCACAATCAATCTGTCAGTGACTTACTGCATGATGAATATGCTTGAGCAGAGGGCAATGAGCAGTGGGAGGGGGATATCTAGATATAGCCTGTAAAAATGGGTAATACATGCATTGCATAAGGTCCCCCGATGGGTATAAAGCAAAAACATGTTTTACAGACGCACGTAAAAAAAATAGCAGTGCAGATAAAGCCACAATAAAACAAAGGTCATTTGGAACTGAGAAAGGGGTTTATTTTTCCAATGAGAATTTGAGTGCTGGATTATTACCACGGCGAGGTACATAATGAACACCCGCATAACCATCTGGAATGCAAGGAGCGTTTATCTTTAACAACGGGGTCTCTCTCTCCTTACTTCCCACTCCACCACCCACTTCTTCTCTCTCACCCCCCGCCGGAATATGTTATTTACTGCATTATGTCATCCGTGTGCAGCTGTTGAAAGGCGCGCGTGTAATAGCAAGGGATGCAGTTCTATCATCACCTTTGGAGATGTTGCATTCCTTGTGCGCAACGCCCCGGAGGAAAACAAATGCTCACTTATTGCTTACATGCACAGAGGGCATGCAGTTGAATGCGGTCGCACTCGCTGTTCGTATATGTGTATATATATATTTATAAAAGGCATACACTTTGCAGGCTGTATCTATACATCCACTGCTGGATGAAGGGCTGTTAATGGGATTTGTTTGACCATACTTCACGTTGATTGATATGGGATGCGGGGGAGATGTGGGGTGGGGTGGTCCATCGCGTACCGGAGTTCCCCTGTTATCCGTGGTGATGTGCGGGACGAACGTCACAGATCCTATTGTTTATGGGGTTTTGGATATTAGGGGAAAAAAGGCTGTGGGTGATAGAGGTCTTTGCAGACACTACAGCTCCTATGGATCATTGGGAGTCTCGGAAAATAGAGTCGCGGTTAAGAGGAGTTGTATTGTATATATATCAGATAAATTCAACTTGCACACACACATCATGACATCCTCTGACATTTCCACGCTTTATAAATACAAGTTATTTATTTTTCTTCTTCTGTATGGGCCATGTTTGTACAGATGAAGAAGCATGCCTTCGTACATCATGTATATGAGCAGCAATCAGAAGTAAGTTTTAACCAGGTATTTAAAGCATGCTGAAATTGTTAGCCATTTAGATGACATCATTTTTAGAGATAGAAATTGCCAAATATTCACCTATATGATTCGTACACACACACACAACCTTAATTTAATGTGATTGGTATTTTAAATATAACACGTGCAATATTCTCCCGTGTAATGAAAGCATTGCATTAGAATTGAATAATAAATAACGCTTTTCATGTTTAGAGAATTGGGCTGCGGTTCGAGTAATTGGTTCCTATAAATTTCCACGTGATAAGCCACTTCGTTGAGCCATCATTGTGGCCGGATCGATTGTGAAAAAGAGCTGTATAGCTCAGTGGACTATACCTGGTAAAAATACAAATAGTAATAGTTTCGTTTTTAGTTTCACCTTCACGTGTGTTACTGCGGGGGGTTTGTACCAATCTTGACGCCAAAGAACATCCCACCACAAGAAGTGACATGCAATGGCCGAAAGAGTTAATTTTGACTTTGGCTAAAGAGAATGCATACGATTGTAGGAGAACACAGGGAAGGATAGGTAATGATTGAATATCATTTGAGCCAATGGGGTTGTCCGATACCACCTGAGGTGTTGTAAGTGTCCACCATTAGCAGTCTCCACATGGGCAATGTTTATCAATTCACATTGAAAACTCATTTCTTTAGAACTGCTTTTTGTGTTAATTTATTGTCCTTCCACCACACCTCCGGTTAGCATGGTTGGCTACGTACGGTGCGATAGTGTCCATCATGGGCAGTGTCCATCACAGGTAGTGTCGACCACGTGGAGTGTCCACAATGGGAAGCTCAGAGTATATACTTCCTCTGTCGTAGACAAACTTCACGCGTGTTATTAGATGGTCATAGTGCAGTCATTATTTTTCTCGCAAAAAAAAGATTTTAAATACACTGGGGTAACCTCCCATTATTTACTGACATGTTATCTCATTAAAAGCTACCACTTCATCATTGCTATCATACATATTTGTGATCTGGAGATAGAATTCTTCATGAATATAATTGTTAGCATTTGCCACCGTCGATGGCACCAGTCCGGGCGTATTTGGGCCAATGGCTTCCAAGGAGCATTTGTGATGGGGGAAGGAGCGGGGCTTGTCTGGGTGGCGGTGTTGGCTGTGGGGGATGAGCGTGAGAGTGTGCGAGAGGAACTCTTAACAAAAAAGGTCTTGACTTGCAAAGAGGAGGTTCTCGCGCTCAGTGGGTCGCCTTCCAATCTCAAAGGGCAAACCGGCCGTGTAATCTACACAAGAATAGGCCCCCATTCCTTGGCGAGCGGCCATTTTCATAGTGACCTTGTAGGTGCAAATACACTCGTGCACACGCATGACCACCACTGAGCCTTTGACAGAGAACTTTGTTCTGGTTGTATTAATAATGTTTTGTTTGCCTTCTGCTTTTTGTCTGGAATTCTATGTGTGTGTATGATTAGGTCTGAAAATCGCATTTCTTTGCATTTGTTTATTTTTTGTTTGTTTGTTTGGGATGCGTCTACGTGAGGTGGGGTGAGTGGTGTTATAACGGTTAATGTGCAAGAGCGATCCTCCCATGGACGTACTGGCTCTAGCCATGGGAATGTGGAATGTCCAACACTGGCTCCTCAGGGCTGCCAAATGGAAATGAGCCCTGCTCTTTTAGGTTATTACTCATTTGAATGCAGAGACACCGTGGCTCCATCTTTACTGCGCTACAATCCTGGCGACCTGAGTTTGATTCTTGGCGGTGCACAGAACCAGTAATTGATCACTGGCGCTGACCTGGGGTTCCCCGAGGTTGACTCCGGTTCGGATAATTAGTTAGTACAGCCTGTTGCCCTATAACGCCGCGTGTGTTTTTGATAGCTCGACTCGGATGTAACGCGAGGAATTTGTTAGGGAACGCTTTTTCTTTATAACGCGGATGCGAATTGGATATAAGGGGATGGTGTGAACGGAACTGCGTCGCGTGTAGGTAGCAATAAGCGGTCGCACGGCTGCCTCGGCATAGCATCGCACGAGGAATTGGGATGCTGCTGGATGCTTCTGGATGCTTCTGGATGCTACCCACGTGCCTCAGTCTTTGTTCAGCCTGCGCATGCATCTCGCGTGTTAACGCGGACTGTGCTTTACCCCATGTTATTTTTTCTAACGCGATTCTTCCATAGCGCGGCGTTCTGCGGGGAACGCAACTGCAGCGTTATAGGAGAACAGATTGTCTTGTGAACATGAGCACTGGGAAGACAAAGACTGCCACCTTATTTGCTCGAGAACAATTGCTGATGCAGAGAATCTCTACGGATAAATAGGGAAGTCTGCGTGATGTGGATGTGCACGCATGTGGTTGACTCAGCCTCAAATTAGTCCCTGGTGCGGTGTGTAAACGTCGTCACGAGGGAGACAAAGGCAGCCGGGCGTGGTGTTGGCCACCCACCCGCGCTCGTGTGCCTTGCCGGCCTTCATAGGTGCTCGCCAACAGCACTTGCCCCAACAGTCTGTTAAGGCTACACTGGGGATCTTTGTCTTTGTTGTGCGCATTGTGCACGACTCATCCGTTTCGTCGCGCCTGGGAAAACCGGGAGCATTGGCTGAACATGCACGGTCGCTGTTTGTACCACCGAGCGCATGGGTTCAATGTGCACCATGAATTGAGATGAGCAGTTCGGAATGAGACGAGGCTCGACGGGAACCGAGTTAACAAAAAAAGTGGCCGGACAAATCAAGTGAGCCATCTCGGGGTGGAGGATGGAAGAGGGCCTCGATTGTACGGTGGGACTCTGCTGTGGGGCAAGGAGGGAGAGTGAGTGATCGAATTGAGTCCCCCCGTGAAAGGGGGCGCGTGCACCTCGACATTCCAGTTGGAGAATGCGCTGAGCCCTTGCCCGCTATTGAGCACCGGCAAGTGGCTGCCCCCCGAGCAGCCACAGGCAGCTTCGTGATGAGTTAGGAGGGGATGTGTTTGTTTGTGCGATGATTTTGTTATTCTTCTTGGTTCTTTCGGTAAAGTCACGTAGAATGGAAATAATAAAAATAAAACATAATAAAATAATTATCACGACGTTTCAGCCACAACGCAAGCAGCCGTCCTCAGGTGAAGAACAGGTCTGTCGAGAAGACACCTGAGGACGGTTGCTTGCGTTGTGGCCGAAACGTGAGAATAATTAAATAGGTTTCTTTATATTATTTAATTATTTCCATTTTACGTGACTTTACCGAAAGAACCAAGAAGATGAATCCCTGCAGTCACGAGAGCTTTAAATCGAGATTTTGTTATTGTTTTTGTTGTTGAAAATAGCTTGGGTCAACATTTTGACGTGTTACTCTGTGCCGAGAAGCTTGCTATTGTGCGGCAGCTGTTGTTGTTTATGAACATTGTTGATTCGTCCACTTAATATCAACGGTTTTTGTGGGTGCAAAGACGGACAACTAAATATGTAAGTAGGTTTACAAACGTACTAGCCTGGTAACTGTTCGTGAGCCATGGTCCTTTTTACATTGGATTAATCGTCGTGTTCCACAGATGGTGGATTGCATGGTCTGCTCATGATGGGGGGGGGGATGTCATATTTTTTCGTCATTAATCGAAGACTTAAATCATCTCACAGCGTTAGGATAACACATGTACTTTAGGATGACGCTGTAAGTTGGGAATGGACGGTGTGTGAGGTCGGTTGGATTTTATAAGCTTTAATTATTTGCCAAATCAAACTTTTTCTCTTTATTTTTTGCTGTTCGACCCTTTCCAGGATTTGAACTCTTAACTTTATGATTGGATTAGAACGACTAGGAAAGGGCTGCGATTGCTTTTTCGAGCGCTCAAATCGCGTGGCGATAAGTAGTTGCACGCGAGGTTATCGGACCTGTTTAGACGGAAGAATGCACGTGGTAATTTCCTCAAACTTTATCGCAATTTTCCGTTTGTCTATCGAGGTTTTTCAAAAATAGTCGCTTCCTCGTGCTGTTGTTGGCGCGATTGGGTTTTTGCACTTTTTGGTTGCCGTCTCGAGGGGTTTCCCTCTTTATCGCGGCAGAACGGATCAGTCGCCATAGCGCTGCACGAGGCCGATAAGTATTCTTGGTTCTTTCGGTAAAGTCACGTAGAAGGGAAATAATAAAATACAAAAATAAAACAATAAAAATTCTCACGACGTTTCGACTGCAACACAAGCGTCTGAATGACGCTTTCTTCCCGACAGACGTGTTCTTCACCTGAGGACGGCTGCTTGCGTTGTGGCCGAAACGTTGTGAGAATTATTTAATTATGTTGTATTTTTATTATTTTATTATTTCCCTTCTACGTGACTTTAATAAAATAATAATTAATTATTCTTATTATTTCCCTTCTACGTGACTTTACCGAAAGAACCAAGAAGATGAATCCCTGCAGTCACGAAAGCTTTAAATCGAAATTCAGCTGCATTGGCTTTCGGTTTGCCGAACGAACACGTTACAAGGCCGCACTCGTTACACGCACAAAGTGCTTGCCACATTTGAGCCCACAATACCTTGGTGATCTCGTCAAGGAACATAAACCATCATCGCGTGAACTCCGCTCAGCCTCGCAGCGGCTTTTGGCTGGCTTGGAACAAAGACGATCACCGCATCGCACGCTTTCACATGCGCTTTTGCGGCTGTCTGAAATGCTCTTCCTTCCGATATTAGGAAGCACTTTAAAACCTATCTGTAAAACTAATATCTTTAGAATTGCTTTTTGCGTTTAGTTTGTTGTCCTATCCCCCGCACCTCCGATTATTAGCATGGTTGGGTACGTATGGTGCGAAAAAAGTTCAACATACATCCAAAAACTAAGTGAAAGACTGGCATCGTAAATGAATTGATAAAGGAGGCAGTCTGCTGATTCAAGGGACTAACACCACATCACAGCACTGAGCCAGCAACGCTCAGGGCCTGTGTTTAAACCCAGACAGTCGCCCACGGCTGAGTTGGATTCTCCAGTGTAGAGAATTAATGGTTTAAGCCCAGTCACAAATTACAAGTAAATTCACAATTTTGACACGAGGGCGTTCGCGACCAATTTTATTCATAATAAAGTTTTGGTTTGGGATAGATCGCGTAAGTGTAAATGTGTCGTTAACCAGCCACCACCCGACACAGAAATTTAGTAAATGTTGTGGATTTACTCTCAAACACACCGGTGGGCTGAAGTAGTAACGAATTGGTCACGTTTTGTTTACATGACAAACCTTACTAATTTGCTGTGTCGGGTGGTGATGGGTTAACGACACATTTATACTTACACGATCTAATCCAAAAAAACCTTTGTTATGAAAATCCACCATATGTACTTGAATTTTGGTTTGTCACGATTGGCGTTATTCCAGCTCTGAGGACGATATTTCCAGCTTTGCGGACTAAATGTTATCATATGGCCCTGTAACAAACAGACCCCGATATCACAGGCCATGGAAGCAGGAGCAGTGCCACCTTGTGTGGATTAAAGGAGAATGAAGGGAGCTCATAATGAGTCCTGTGGGGTCATCTTTCGCCAGGGCAAGTGTGGCAGCGATGCATGGTTTTCTGCTGTAGTTCCGTATGGACGTGTCTTCATTTCATGACAAGCCAAATGATAGCACGTAGGAAATATAAATATAGATCTATTGCCTTTACTGAAACAACGATAAGCACCGAGTGTATTTTTAAAAAAAGGCGGATATTGGAAATTATGGGGTGTGGTCTCATAGGGGTATATATATAGTGTTGAACACATTTGTTTAAAAGAATACCGTAAAAAAATCCTGTTTTGGGTAGGTGGCCGCGTGGCTTAGGGGTCAGAGTTCAGAGTTGGCACCGCTGGGATCCTTGTTTAGAATCCAGGCAGCCACCTGTGATTAAAGGCAGCGTCTCAGATGTAGTGAGGTGATGGTCTGTGCACAGTCACAAATGACTGCACAAACAAAATAATCATTTTCAATTTGGGGTTCCTCTTGATTTGGCAAATTTCCAGCTCTCAGAGTGGAACGAATAAATAGAGTAATATAATGTTGCAAGTCTCGTAGCAGGGCTTGTAATAATACATTGTACCCCCTGCTGTGGAAAGCATAAAAAGGCCAGTATGGGCACATTTCAGAAGAATCTCTTCCACACACAGGAGACTTTGTGAGATCTCCAAATGGATTTTTCACCTCATGGACACGTGATGCCAAAAAAGCACATTTCTAAAAATGGTTTTATTGCAATGGCAATGTAAATAAAATGTAAAAAATAAACACCCCTAAAAAAAATCCCGCTTGAGGTAACAAAGCAACATTAATAATAGATGGTTGCATATGCACAATCGTGGTTGTCATGTGGAGAAATTATCGACTGCCATAGAAATGTGGAATTTCCACCCCTGGCTCGGTCGGGGGGTGAGACGTGGGGCATCTGCAAAACCCCATCCTCATTTCAGCAGGACAAACCGACTTGTGAGGAGAATGTAAATTCAAATGTGTGCCTATGTGTGTGTCTCTCTCTGTTTGTCTCTGTGTGAGTCTCTCTCTGCTTGTGTGTTTGTCTGTGCGTCTCCGTGTCTATGTTTTGTCTCTCTCTCAAATTTAGCAATCTTTGGAAGAACGTAATCAACCAGGTAGGGTGTTGACTGTGGTGTTAACCGACTCTCTGTGTTGTATTGCATTATATTTCCAAGTTTACTATGTTTGCTTTCTCATTCATTTGTACCTGATGATGGTTGCTTGTGTTGCAATCGAAACGTCGTATTCTCTTATTATTTAATTTCATTTCTTTCTACGTGACTTTACCGAAAGAACCAAAGAGTAATTCCTGCAGTCACGAAAGCTTCGAATCTAGTTTAATTCAAATTAATTAGATAATTTATCATTATTTTCATCGTATTGTTACTTTGATATTCGATGCAAGTGTAGCAGTAATGAAGAGCTTTAACACGTTTTAGCACGTGACAAAAGAAAAGCAAAATAACATAAATGGAAGAAAAAGAAAATCACGGCCTGCACGGACATGCAGCTCAACATTTTGCCCGGCTTAATCATACAAAATAAAATATTATAAAGTGGTGGCGTAAGCCGCTTCGGTTAAATCACCATCCGTGGCAGCAACAAGACAGAGATTTCCAAAATCAGCTGAGTCCAACTTTCCGGAAAAAATACCCCAAAATAATCCAGCCCGCCCATGAGCCCGAATGAGTGTCGCGCTCGTGTTTTCGCTGCGATGGATTTTTGTTTTATTATTTCCCTTGCTTTTGTTTTAAGGTGTTTGCGGCTCCCATATCTGTCCTGTAAAACCAACGTTTGCTGGGGCCGAACGGAAATAATAACGTATATAGAGAGAGAGAGGGAGGGAGCGCGATTCTGAACCACTCACCAATGGTTGTTTTCGAGTTAGAAGTAATGAATTTGTGTTTTACGCGCTATTTTCCTTGCCGCACCCTCAACGTATAATGCACCGGAAAAGGCCGGCACAGGAATGTCCACGTCTGGTGCGTAAGAGCCTTTGTTTAAATGATTGAAAACAACAATCCTATCAGGCCATTTTTACACTCATAAAACGGAATGTTTGTTAGACTTTTGTGTGTGTTATTCAGTATCCATATGATGGACCAAAATATTGTTTTCTTTATCGCTCCCCATGCCACATTGCGCACGTGTTAGCCGTTTCGCTTTAAGGTAAAGCAAATATTTAAATAAAAAAGTTTAGTAAATGTTTTCCAACGTCTTCAATATTTGGTGGAATGCAGGTTCTCTTACGATACCCAAAATATGAGATTGTTATACATCCTTAAGTTATATATGGCAATGATAAAGCACCAATTTTTACAGACGTAAAAGCTATGTTTTCAATCGAGTGTTGACAATAGTACTGCTACGTTCACTCGTTTTGTCGGGAATAAACTTTAAGTGTATTTGCTGTATTTTAGTAGCTGAATATCATAAATATTTTACCGTGGAGATTGTCAGCGGGATTCTATCTCCTGGCTCGGCGGTTGAAAGAACGGAGCACGTTTTTTTAAATCCTTCGCAACTCTGTGAGCACAGTACACCGTGGCTGCCACGCACACAGTTTTTTTTTCCGTGCCCTCTGGTCAGCGTGGAAGAACGAATTGACCAAATCCGCTCT
Source organism: Entosphenus tridentatus (assembly GCA_014621495.2). Taxonomy (NCBI): domain Eukaryota; kingdom Metazoa; phylum Chordata; class Hyperoartia; order Petromyzontiformes; family Petromyzontidae; genus Entosphenus; species Entosphenus tridentatus. The sequence continues at coordinate 2,937,975 of CM025618.2, forward strand.
GGGGTGGGGGCTCTCTGGAGATCTTTCAAGTGGAAGCCCTGCAGCCGGCAGCGTTGTGAGCAAAGCAATTGCAGGGTTGCACCGTTATACTGGTAGGAACCTCCTGGTTACACCAGCCCACAGGGGATTATTGTGTCCGTCGTGCATGGAGGGGCTGGGTGGGGAGGGAGGGGCTGGGTGGGGAGGAAGGGGCTGGGTGGGGAGGGGCTGGGTGGGGAGGGTGTGGAGGGGCTGGGTGGGGAGGGTGGGGAGGGGCTGGGTGGGGAGGGTGGGGCTGGATGGAGAGGGGAGGGTGGGGAGGGGCTGGGTGGGGGGGTGGGAGGGGTGGGGCTGGGTGGGGAGGGGCTGGTCACCCCGTGGTGCCCTTATAAAACTCAACGTTTAACCTACTCACGCCGGCTTGTGCCCGCTCTCACAGTCGGGCATATTTGCGGAATACACCACGCCGCCGTTGACCCTGGCCATTGACCTAGCAACCCAACGTTCCTACCAGCTCTCTCCGCAGGAATGTGTTCTTTCCCCCCCCCTAAAATTAACAATAGGAATATATTTGGGAAAGTTGGCGAAGTGCCTCGGACTCAATTGGAAGGTCACGGGGGGTCAACTCGACCCATCATCTCGATGAGGTTGATAAATACCGGGTACTACAGAGTAGTGGGATGTTAACAGTGTCATTTTTAGAGACCAGTTCCACTGAGTGTGGAATTCACACCGAATGCGAACGATTGCTAACGGACGGACGGATGTGAGCACGGTCCCACGCTTGTTTGTGCTGAGAGAGACACTGACTTTTTGTGAAAGAAAATACATCGTAAATGCACATTGGCTTAGGCTCTGGTCGTAAATATATGCACGTTCTTGAAATAACTGTAATTACATTGTTAGAAAGGGTCTTGTTGCACCTTGTTTAGGATGTTCAAAGCAAAGAGTAACGGCCAAAAGCTCTTGGTAACGACAATTTTACGGCTCAACAATGTAAATAATTACAAAACAGGTTCACCTCGAGATGGGTGTAAAGTTTTAAACTTGAAAGGGGGAAGCGGGCACAAGCTCACTCCAGGTGGTGTGGGCCTTTGAAGTCCCCGTTTTTTAAAGCTTATACAACACAAATAAAAGACAACCTGTGAAAATATTTTCACAAATATTGGGAGGAGAAAACCGTAAGTCAAATGCCTCCTTGCCGTTGCTATATACTCCACATATACAAAGACCCCCAGTATTGCCTTAACAGACTGTTGGGGCAAGTGCTGTTAGCGAGCATCTATGAAGGCCAGAATAGCACACGAGGGAGTGGGTGGCCAACACCACACCCGACCACCTTTGTATCCCTAGTGGCCATGTTTACCCACCGCACCAGGTACTCAATTGAGGCTGAGTCGACCTAGGGGAGGACCATAAACCAGTTCAGATAATCGTCGTTCGTGTTGGCCGTGAGCGGGAATCGAACTCGGTTCGAGTTGGTAGCGCAGCGCGCTAACCACTACACTCCCGCTCACCACACTCCACATATTCCCTATATATATCGCATTAATCAGGGCTGGGGGAAACCCATCCCTTACCAGGACTTTCAAATACGATTGGCGGGGCCACGCATCAACACACACCGCGTCACTTCTCTCACCGCAAGAGGCCTTTTGGCAATGTGAGTGACTGAGCGCGATCCAATAAAAAAGAACGGCGATTACCAGCGTTGCAAAATATTCCTCTTTTTAGCACCCGATTGATGTGGCTAAAGATGCTGAACGGTGACTGAATGTCGTTCGCGGGCCGTTTTGAAGCGGTAGGCCTCGTGTGACCGCAGGCCGTGTGAATTCAAAGCCACGGGCCATAGATGCAACAACTATTTAGGACCCAGCAGTTTACGATGCGACGTTTTACGCGGCAACGCGAGCTGTTAGCCGGTGGTGCAAGGCAGACGATGACGGGTCAACGTTGAAGACCGCGTCCGCGAGCCAAGCGTAGCGGTGGTCTCGGGACAGCGACGACACCGCATCGTGAACGCGATGAGCGCTTCCGCCTGGCTCCGCGCAAACACAACAATTATTATTATTATAATAAGAAGAAATTAATACAGTGGTACCCCGGAGATCGAACTTAATTCGTTCCAGAAGGCCATTCGAACACCGATTTGTTCGAACACCGAATTAATTTTCCCCATAAGAATGAATGTAAATTACATTAATTGGTTCCAGACACAAGAAATCTCTCATTATAAAGCATTTTTTACACGAAGTTTACAGTAATTACATGCATGAAAGCATAAAAAAACAAGAAACACAATAAACAAATTAAATAAATGAATTAATATATGGAATTTTTTTTATAAATTAAGATTGAACTTCACTTTACCTGTAGTAAGGAGAGCTGATGGCTTGAGTGGAAGGTGGTGAGGAGGAGGAGGAGGTTGTGGTGTTATTGTTTGGAAGGGGAGTTCCCTTCCATAATAACGTCGGGTGACTGCCCTTCTGGGGTTCTTTCTCTTTTGTGCCTCTTTTATGCCACTAACTGTGAGTCACTTGAGCTCTCTCTGACTAAAAACTTATCTAAAGAGGTTTGTTTCTGCCTCCGGTTTAGGATGTTTCGAAAATGACACATTGCATTATCATTGGCTTATCGCTACCACTAACCTTCACAGGAGACATTGTGTATGGATGAACACCAAAAAACACTAAAATAAAGGAAATTAACGAAAAAGTTAAGGAATGATGTTTTGCGGATAACTGCACTGGGTGAGAGCTACGTGTTAACTGAGTCTCTCACACGGCAAAACCTTTGTCTGGGCAAGCGCCACGCACGCTGTCCATACGCGTCTCAGCCGTACAGGTTCTTTCAAGTCGTGATTGCCCGTTCGACCTACGAATTTCGTTCGGTTTCCGGGGCAAATTTTCTTTCGGAAATATCGTTCGAACACCGATTTGTTCGAGTTCTGGTGCGTTCAATCTCCGAGGTTCTACTGTAACCACATCCCCCATGAGTGAGTGCTAAAGCACTTCGGTATGACTCTGGTTGCCTGTACTTGGCTTGTGCAACTGAAAGTGAACACGTGTTGGCTGGCGTGAATCCCTGCGCTGGGAGACGTAGGCGACCAACCGTGGGGCGATGCTTCTGCCATTAAATTTTGCGGAAAGTAACAATCACTCGCCGCACATATATTCGCGTGTGTGTATGTCGTTGTGTAGTGGGGAGCTGTAGCGTCGCGGTTAGCGCGCTGCGCTATGAACCCGGCGACTCGAGTTCGATTCCTGCCCACGGCCAACACCGGTGACGGTAATTTGAACTCTTCCTGAGCCAGCCCGAAGTCGACTCAACCTCAAATGAGCATCTGGTGCGGTGTGTAAATGTCGCCACTAGGGAGACAAAGGCGGCCGGGAGTGATGCTGGCCTCTCATCCCCCCCGTGTGCTCTGCCGGCCTTCATAGGTGCTCGTTAACAGCGCTTGCCCCAACAGCCAGTTGAGGCTATGCAAGGTAATCTTTGTTTTGTGTCACTGGAGGCATGCCATTGTTAGAAAATCGTGCGACAATCCTTGCGATCCAGGTTTCATTCCTGGCCTTGCACAGCACCCAGTGGCAATGTATATTAGAACTTGGTGTGCACGTCTTTTCGGCTAGCTCAGCCCAAAATGACTGCCTGTTTCACCACCACCACCACTACCATCATCATCATCGTCAGCCATGTTCGATGCCCTGCTAGATGAACGCCTCCCCGACCCATCGCATAAATCTCTCGGGATATTAAACGCTGCTTAAATCATGCTCACAACAAGCACGTTCTATGCCAAGTGACGATTTCGGTCCGTCCATTTATTTATTGCCAGCAGCGCTCCGCATCAGTGAATGATTAGTCGTAGTCTCATGTCGCATAAATCAACGCGAGCAAGCGCCTCGTGCCCCAGTATTTTGTTTCCTCTTCATTTCGAAAGGGGCCTCGCGCTGCTTAGCGTGCGCAGTTAAAATCGTGCAGTTCAGCAGTTGTGTTCATTGTGAGTAATGAGCGAGGCTCTGCGCTTTGAAGTTATGAAGTGCATGGTGTCACAGTGGGTTTAGGGTCTGCTTTATTCTTTAATTTTATGAATAATGGCCACAGTAAAGGTTAACTGTGGACACAATTCTCAAAGGGGTGGGGGGGGGGGAGTGCCTTCTCAAATTATTAAGTGACATTTGCCATGCCCTACAGAAACACTGGGGTTAACCCGCATTTGAATAGCGTCTATTTTTTGAAACCCTTAGTTAATACACTGCTGGGTGAAGGCCTGCGCACGCCGTGGTGGTCATGACAGTTGTTTATCCATACTTCACTACACCGGTCGATACAGGTTAATGAAGGAGAGCGGACGCACTGGACCGGTTAAGAGATCGCTCATCGTTGACTTTAGCTGCGGTTGGAAATCAACATGAGTGTGAGTGGATTAATAGCGCAACGCGCACCAACCACTGCGCCAGGACTATATCCGAACCCACACTTTAAACCCACCACAAATGTAACCGATGGAGTTTATTTACATTGGCTGAACCCATTTTGGCGTTCGGCACTGGGTCAACGAAGGCAATTGTCTTACGAAGAAATTTGCCCAAATTCAATGCCTCTGGTGTGAGAGTCCGGTTTGCTAATCACTGCACGCTGCCGTTTGTTATGAATGATGACCCACAATTAATATGAGTGGAACAAGATGAAAAATGTGAATTGGTTGCCTTCAAAATAACGAGGATTAAAAACACATCATGTGAATATGATAATTTTTCCAAAACGTTTTTCTATATTATTTTACACGGCCATATATTTTAATTAGTCTGGCAGTGGAAACAAAAAGCTTTGTAGAAACAAATGTCTTCGATCACATGAGCAAGTGGTAATTTGTCTTTCCTATGCTTAAAAAGAAAATCTGATTTATAACTTACAGACCTTTGTCAATCCATTGCTGGATGAAGGCCTCCCTACACTGTGTGTCGGTCACGGGGCTTGTTAATCTAGTGCAGGTTAATGAAAGGGGGGGGGGGCAGGGGGTGGGAGTGGGGGGCTGTGGGGGGGGTGTACCAGGATTTATTCAGATATCATTCACCGCTGATGTTGGCTGTGGCTGGAAATGAAACTCACGGTTGCCAGGTTAACAGCACACTCTGCTAACCACTGCACCGCTGCTAACTGACACTTGGAACACACCTAGATATTACCAATGTCGTTTATTTAGAATTCTTTAACCCACTGGCACGCATCGATTGGTCAACAAAATACATGTAATTTTAAGAAATGTTGCCCGAGGTTTTCGACTGCCTTGAACCGGGAGTAAAACTAGGGACCTCTGGATAGCTTATATCTGATCGTGCTGTCTGTTATGAATGATGAGCCACAGTTAAACTCCAGTGGAACAATGATGCGAACATGTGAATCTGTTGCTAAATTTAAAACGCATTGCCTTGTTATCATAGTTTCACGCAACATGTGCCTTTATTTTTCACACTGGTAATAATTTTTTTTTATTAGTCTGGCAGCTAAATTTCATTCGTCTTCCCTTTGTGTGGTTTTTACATCACGTAAAATATATTTTTAATTGTACCTGTTTATTTTCTTTCGAGACCACACTATTTACATCTTAACACAACACACGCCTGTACGTGCTGAAATCCCTTGAGCTCAATTACGAAACAAAGCAAACAATCCTGGGTGCAATAAATCAGCGCAGAATGACCGCTGGGCGGGTTGTGTGCCGAGCAGACGTGTCAGAGGGAGGATCCTCAGTGGAAAATTACTCCGGAAAGCGGAGGGGAATTCCACAATAGCCTACTACTACTACTTTTCCATTGTACTTCTTTTCACTGAGATTTCTTGGAAACTTTGCCCATGTTTTGCACCACCACCTTCCTGCTTGTAGATGTCTGCCTGCGCCTCTCCGTCTGAGTGGCGGTACTGTGGTTAGAGAACTTCACAACCAAAGAGTTGTGCGTTCAAAATGTGCGTTCGAGTCGGCCGCCAACTCGGGCGATCATCTCTCTGGGGTCGATAAAATAGATACCATTTTACGAATTTTTTTTTTACCAACAATTATTGCCCTCTTCTTGGTTCTTTCGGTAAAGTCACGTAGAAGGGAAATAATAAAATAAAATAAACATAATAAAATACAATTCTGCGTTGTGGCCGAAACGTCGTGAGAATTGTATTTTATAATGTTTTATTTTTATTATTTTATTATTTCCCTTCTACGTGACTTTACCGAAAGAACCAAGAAGATGAATCCCTGCAGTCACGAAAGCTTTAAATCTAAAAAGTATTGCCCTATGTCAAAACTCGCCCGTGTCTCAGGGTCCACCAAAGGCCAAATGAGTGCCATTTGTTGCTGACCATTTGGCATATTGGGACCGTTGGGGCTGTGTTCCTGGACCGTTCCTGAAATAAAGAACGATGTCATAAATTATTGTTCTTGAGATTGCTTATAAAACCAGGGAAGTGGACAAAGTACTGGGTTATTGTACTTCTCCGACCTGCTCAAAAAGCAATTCTCAGTTGTGGGCTCCGTCAGCGCGACACTGCATCGCAACATCAGCGCGCATTGTGCAGAGCAGAGCGCTGCAACGCGCAACCACTTTGTAATCTTCTTGTGTGCATCGTGTGATTGGTCTCTGTTCCCCGTGTCAGTGGTCCGTCTCGGTCTGGCCACTCGTGGGCGTCGGGCGTTCTCTCCCTCGTAATTACAAGAAGCGGCACTCGTTGAGACATCGGTCACGGTGGGCGCTTTCGGGAAGAAATAAAACAACAAACTATCGATTTTCTCAACTAATGCATTCTCGCGGACGTTACATTTCAACAATCCTGCAAAAAGTACGTGCGGACATATCCCTTATGCATATTCTTGGGTTTTTTCGGTAAAGTCACGTAGGTAATTTTTTTTAAAACTAAAATTAATAAAACTAAAATAAAAATCACGACGTTTCGGAGGCAACACAAGCTTACGTCTTCAGGTGGAACCGTCACAGCACGATAGCTGTATCAAGTCATATCCCTTGTTTGATTGGAAAGCGCATGTACGCATTAGTTTGTTGTCCTTCCCTCGCACCGCGCCGATATTAGCACGTTTGCCTACGTATATGGTGCGAAAGAAGTTCAACATACATAGAGACGTCATGCGTGGTGTTGATAAACCTTGGACACTCCAACTTCTTCCAAGACGTCTGGCCAATGTGGAAGAGTAGGCCAAAAGATATCATCTTGTAGGAGGCCCTTCTACCGGTAGTGGCGTGAGAAATTTCAGGCCTGTATCTTTACCTTTTGAGTTGTGTGTGTATGTGCGCTACGTGCGTACGTGCGTACGTGTGTACGTGTGTGTGTGTAATAGTTCACGCACTTGGGCTGCATTCCCAGCGACCTGGGCTGAATGTCCGGCCATGGAAAATGACAGTGGCAAGCGGTGTCTGATGGGCGTGGTAAAGATACGTCGATTCATCGATTGAAGGCGATTCTTCCACTCACGATGCAAGCATCAGTTGTTGCAATTGAGACATTGTTTTTAAGTCATTTATATTACATGTGCAATGATACTTCAGTGTTACGGTTAGGCAAGGCAGACACAAATGAAAACGAAGGGAAAACTATTCAAAGTGAGACAGAATAGATTTTTGACGACCCCAAATCATGAAAATTCATCAAATTTCTGACCGTTTGAATCATTACACGTTTAATATCTGAACCAGTCGTGGACATCCCCAAGGTCAACTCAGCCGTAAATGGGTTGCCTGGTGTGGCACATATGCATGAACACCGGGAAGACAAAAGTGGCCAACCATGGAGCTTGACCACCTATCACGCGCTTTTTCGACCTTAATAGGCGCTCACTAATGGCACGTGCCCAAAACAGTTTCTAAGCCAGGACACAAAACCTTCGTTCAAAGTCCATGTGAGAATGGTAGATGTGAAACTAAAACTATTTATTTTTATTTTACCAGGTAAGGCCTCTATCTTCTTGGTTCTTTCGGTAAAGTCACGTAGGAGGGATATAATAAAAGAATAAAAATATAAAACATAATAAAATAATACAATTCTCACGACGTTTTGGCCACAACGCAAGCAGCCGTCCTCAGGTGAAGACCAGGTCTGTCGGAAAGACAGACGGCTGCTTGCGTTGTGGCCGAAACGTCGTGTGAATTATTTTATTATGTTTTATTTTTTTTATTTGATTATTTCCCTTCTATGTGACTTTACCGAAAGAACCAAGAAGATGAATCCCTGCAGTCACGAAAGCTTTAAATCGAAATTTAGACAGGTAAAGGCCATTGAGCAAAACAGCTCTTTTTCAGAAGCGATCTGGCCACAAATGATAGCTCAACGAATTGTCTTATCATCGTGTGGAGAATTATAGCAGCAAATACTCTAAACGAACATTGATTCTAAATATGGAGGGAAAAATCAGAGGACCCGGAGAAAAATCCATGCGACCACGGGGAGAGAGACACGCCAACTCCAAATATACAGCAAGCATTAGGGTTGGGTTTGAACCCACGACGTCCTGTATACCAAGCAAAGTTGTCAACATCTCGCCACTGTGGCGCCCACAACATGAGAAAGATACAAAATAAAGACATGCTGATTTAAAAATGATCGTGTGGTATCTGACTCTTTTCACCTGATATGCCCAGGCAGCTCATAACAATTGACTAGAGGGGGCTACATGGACATTTGCTGTGCTAGAGTGGAGATGAACTAATCTGCTGCAATTGGACCTGAAGCCGTGTGAACTTTGCCACCAGCTGGTAGCCAGTGGTGTGAGGATCCACCTCTATGGGGATGGAGGGTCGTGAGTGATAACAACGGAGAGCCGTAGACAGCCGCCGCTGCCCTCCGGCATCAACAGAAGGCAAGAGACTCCCGTGACAATGCACAGAGGCATCTGGCGGACAAAACACACGGCGAGGAAGCACAGCGGGGAGTGCAGTTGATGCATCTGCCAGTTCACCCGCAAACACCTGGGCCTGTGCCGTAACCTTCTGCCCGGCTGCCCTCTGACACTGCGCGACCCAAAGTGTCGTGATTCCGTAAGTGGTAAATGTCAACTGTTGCCATTCGAGGTATTATTTTATTACGTGTCAAATTTGAAGCGAAGGCAGTTGGATGCACGGTGATGCAAAAAAACCATCACGGTACGGCTGCGTCTCAAACAATCCGGGTTGACAATAAATTAAATAGCCACTGCGTAGGTATATTACCGTTGTGCTGTAGAGGTGGTCTCTGGTGCGTTTTCGAGTTGTGAGATGACACGGTGCAAAGCATCAAACCTCCCTGTCGAACGGTGCACGCGCAAAATAAATAAGAGCTCTTTTGGTTTGAAACGAAAAAATGTTTATCCTGCGCTAAATAAATACAGCGTAGGTTGCGCGGCACCAATTTTCGATTTGGGGAAGCGAATTGCGTCTGATTCTGAGAACATGCCATCCGTTATCTTACTTCAACTCAGCCTGCAGTCTGTGCACAGCGAAGGGCAGCTGTTTCCAGTAAACCTGCTTTTTTTCCGTGAGAAATTATATCAGAACCACATGCACTTAGTGCTGAGCAAGGAGGCTTGTTTAACGAGGGGAACACACTGACCGCGATTGATTATTAACTTTTCTGGAAAATGTGCAATTCCGCTAAAGGAATAAATACGTCAACAATGGCTTTAATCTAAGGATGATGACACTCAGCGGTGACGATGAATTAGGATAAAAAAAACCGCTCGAAGCTGTTTCGCAGTGCCGCATGTGAATTCACCTCCTGGGTGAATCATTTGCAAGACATCCCGCAAGAACAATTGGAAGAAATCGTCGATTTTTTGTGCATTGTTTATTTATTTACGAAGCTTCTACGTGGCTCCCTCCAATCTCGATGCGCTGCGCGAAATCTTTTTTTGTTGTAAAAATATATATTTATTTATTTATTAGATAATTGCCGTCCACAAGGACAATAGGGGCTCACTGCAGCAACGTTGGGCGACAAAAATTAACAACAACAACAACGACACGTAACGCGAATACTCGGCCAGGCTCCGTGAACTCGACGCCTCCTCGTTGAAGAGGTGCGTGGGGGGACACACATATCGCGCGTGAAATCGTGAAACGCTCTCCTCTGGAAGATCGAGAGCCGTCGCCCCACTTACAATGCACAATCGGCTGTTGAGAACAAGGCGAGAGAGAAAGAGGATCCATACTCTTAGGTTTTTTCGGTAAAGTCACGTAGGAATAAATAAATAAATAAACATTATAGAAGAAATAATAGGAATAAAATAATAAATCACGACGTTTCGAAGGCAACACAAGCTTCCGTCTTCAGGTGGAACCGTCACAGCACGATAGCTGTATCTCACTT
>CM025618.2:2958300-2976901 GCA_014621495.2 Entosphenus tridentatus
CCCCAATAACCTACACAGGGGAGGTTTTCATTTAGTAGTGGATCAACAAAGGTTATTATTATTATTATTTAATTCAGTTTAATTTTATTGCATTAATTATCATTCAAATACAGCTAATGCTTTTATTCTCGCACGAACAAAGCATGCACACAGATCACTGAGTACACGGTAACAAGAATTCAGCACACGACATGGACATCTGAGAGTCACAAAATAAAGAACACATGTTAAGTCCGAATGTTGCAAATATAAAATCCCAGTATACTTGTGTGTCATGAATGAAGTGGCATTTGGCCTTCGAAATGTACTTACACATCGCCTCCGATTAGCACCTATGGTTCCGCACGGTGCGGAAAAAGTTCAGCATACGTACAGCAGGCTGGTGCGATAGCTACAGAAACAGCTACGTTCTTCGCCGCGTCTAATACAGCGCTGCCTGCATTGTTCTTACTAATTCCGTTACGTTGGAATAATCAGCCACATGCATTTATGTCTCCACGTATTCCACGGGGACGCGGCATTGGTGAACGTTCAGAAGCAAGCCCTCAAACTCTCTCCCTGAAGCCCCTGTCAGTTTCATTGATTTGGTATAGCCCTGTGAGCCATTCGGCTCTTGAATCGGGTGCAACCGCAACAAACAAAAAACAAAAACATGAACAAGAAAACATCTTAAAGTGAATGTGTGACAGTGCAAACAGAAAATCCAAGAAAAGGAAGCAAAATATTGCAGAAGAAAAGCACCGTACACCAACGCTGTGTGCAAAAATCCCAGTGGGATGCAAGTCAAACAACCACAAGACAACTTAGATTAAAACCATCATTCTAACTCCGTACTACAGCAAACAAACATGGCCAAACCAAGAAACTTTTCGAAATCACCAAAATAAAGCCATAAGCAATGTACCAGTGATCATAGGAACTATGGCCGAAATTTCACAATAAACGACATAAACAACATGTACCACCAAAACCCTGTAGCCATAGCTGGCTGCACGAGTCACTCCACAACAGCAGGAGCATCAGACCTCGACGTGAGCATTTAGCCGCTGCTGATCGTCTTCCCATCATGCGCAAGGACAGAGTAGAAACGGATCTCGTCCAGCAGTGGAATGACAAGCAGGCCGTAAATTACGTATTTTTGTTTACTAACCCCCCATATAATCTCACTGAAATGCTCATGTTTTATAAGCCGCGTGGTCTGTGTATATGTGGAACATGCCGTAGCGTATACAAACGGGTATGTGGTGTAATATACACACACACACACACTGCTCGCCGTATAAAAAAAAAAGTATAAACTTTAAACAAAACACCGGTCCAACTGGTTAGATTGTCCACTCGTGAGGCCCAGATTTACATTGCCCGCTGCAGCAAAGTTTACACGCTGCCTCCCTTTAATGTTCCATGTGGTCCCCCTCCCCCCCACCCCGTGTTTGCAAAACATTTATGCCGCTGCCACCCACTCTTGTAGTGTGTGCGTGTGTGCGTGCGTCACTCCATAGCTCCGAGTAAAAGCCACTTATGAGAGCCAGGGTGGGGGGGAGAAAAATCAAGGGCCCCTTTTAATGTGGCTAAAGTGGACACGAGTGGCCACGGATCGTGTCCTCGCTTCAAAGGGGAATGTGTCGCAAATTACTGCAATTTCATGATGCGGGGATTTGTCCGTAAGGAGTTTCGTCCGGAATTAAAGAATTATAGTTGGACAGCAGCGATGGTCGCATTTGTGTACGTTGAACGCCTTTCGCGGCATCCGTAGCCAACCGTGCTAATCGGGAGGTGTTTGAATGTTTTGGGGTAATACGAAGGGGGACAAGGATATGCCACACACACACATACATAAACAAAAATATAAAAGCTCGAGCGATCTTCATCAGCACAAAGCAGAACTACAGAAGTATTGGAAACAATCATCGCGGAGATGTGGGTGAACACTTGGGACTGTCAGAGATCCAGATGGCGTGTGCCGCCGATGCCACAGCGGAAACATTTTCTTATCACGGTCGCTGAGCACAGGGCCGAGGGCCCCCCAAAATGCCAGTGGCTAGCAGCAAAACGTCACCATCAAAGTTGTAACGGCGGATAAGCGTTGTTTCTTGGATTGAGCGTAGGCAATACGAACTTGGAAAAAGAGACGATGGGAGGGAATTCCAGAGTCGAATGATAAAGTTTGTAGAGGAGTGGCATACGTATGTCGTGTTTTCTCGTATTCTATTTTTTTTTCTATCGACGTGATTTTACCGAAAGAACCAGAGAGTGTACGTATGTATGTTGAAATTGTTTTGCACCGTACGTAGCCAACCGTGCTAATTGGAGGTCCGGGTGAAGAGGGCAACAGACTAAACACAAAAATCATAGTGGTCAGCACACTGCCCACTCTCACGGCCAATATCGGTGACGTATATCTGAACTGGTGCTGGGTGTCCCCTAGGTCAACTCGGCCTTAGGTGCGTACCTGGTGTGGTGGTGAGTAAATAATCAGCACTGGGGAGACAAAGGCGGCCGGGCGTGGTGCTGGCCAACCACCCCTTTGTGTACTGCTTCGGCCTTCATAGATTCTGACGAATAGATCTTGCCCCAACAGTGATGAAGGCTACACGGAGGGGGGGATCTTTATCTTTATAGTCTTATGGATCCAGCCGCAACTGCTGTATAATTATTTTTTTTATCTACGTGGCTTTACCGAAAGACCCAAAGAATATGTACAATTACAATTATACACAGAAAATGATGATACCTTTATGAAAACCCCATGTATTTTGATAACTGTGGATGAACACTGGCACACGAGGTTTGTGCATTTCGGTACACGATGTGTATTAACTCATAAGCGAGTTTAGATTTGTGTTTCATCACGGGCAGTAACACGCAGTCGGCTTTCAATAGTTTTTTTTTTGTGTTAGATCGTGTAAATATAAATGTGTCGTTAAACCCGCCACCACCCGACACAGCCAATTAGTAAACAAAACAATTAGTTGCTTGTAATTGTGAAAGTTGTCGATTTACTCGCCAACACACCGGTGTGCTGTACTAGTAACGAATTGGCACGTTTTTGTCTACGTGACAAGCCCTTACTAATTGGCTGTGTCGGGTGGTGGCGGGTTTAACGACACATTTATATTGACGCGATCTAACCCAACCCCTCCAACAAACCCCCTCTGTTGTGGAAAGAAACTCCACACGGATGTGAGAGCTCACTCGCCTGGTTTATAAAAGAAAACGACAAGTCAAGTGGTCTTGCGCAAGGATGCGTTTCAGCTCGGTGGGGATGGGTCCAATAGTTTTGAAAACAAGACGCCGTACAGTCATACAAAAAAGGGGCTCGTGACTTGTACGAGGGGGGGTGTGGGGGGCTTAGAGCCTCAGAGCATTGAGCCGGTACTGCTGACACTACCCTGGGTTCATGTCCAAGCAGCCACCCATGGTTAAACAAATGCTGCGCATGGAACAAGTTTGATGATTCGTTCAGCACGCTCGCCGGTGACTGCGCCGAAAATAGCCAACTGCTGAAAGTGATTTTTGGTTTTTCCTCTTTCAGTGCGGCAGCTCCGAGCAGATTTGAGCATGGCTAAGTGCTCGGACAGGCAACCACCGTGCATGCCAAGTTTTTACAGGCTTCCATCCAGACACAGGTTGTTACAGGCTACCGTGATACACAAGACAGAGAAACGTAGAAACAAATTGTAAAATTTCGATTTAAAGCTTTCGTGACTGCAGGGATTCATCTTCTTGTTTCTTTCGGTAAAGTCACGTAGAAGGGAAGTAATAAAATAATAAAAATAAAACAATAAAATAATTCTCACGACGTTTCGGCCACAACGCAAGCAGCCGTCCTCAGGTGGAACCAGATCTGTCGAGGCGACAGCGTCTGAATGAAACAGCACACGTGCTTGGAGCATAATGCACGGACACAAGTAGTACTAATCACATACCTGCATTTCCCATAAATATGCTAAATTCCTCCTGATATGCAAATTATTTTGTCAAGGCGCCCCTTTCCCCCCCCCCTTCCAACCCAGCTTATATATATGCTCCAAGCACGTGTGCAGTTTCATTCAGACGCTGTCGCCTCGACAGACCTGGTTTCACCTGAGGACGGCTACTTGCGTTGTGGCCGAAACGTCGTGAGAATTATTTTATTATGTTTTATTTTTATTATTTTATTACTTCCCTTCTACGTGACTTTACCGAAAGAACCAAGAAGATAAATTGTACAATGTGCAGTGGATACCAACGGGCTATATCCGCACATGGATCGCGATGCTGATGATGATACAGTGTGAGCAACGGAGGGCAGAGCAGCGAGCAATTATTGTGGTCAACTATGCTCCCGACATATATGCTTACCGCACTGACCCAACGGGTTAAGTATCATCATTAAAAAAAACAAAGACAAAGATCTACCGTGTAGCCTTAACACACTGTAGGGGTAAGTGCTGTTAGCGAGCACCTGTCAAGGCCGGAAGGGCACACGAGGGGGTGGGTGGCCAACACCACGCCCGGCCGCCTTTGTCTCCTTAGTGACGATGTTTACACATCGCACCAGGTACTCATTTGAGACTGAGTCGACCTAGGGGAGGCCCACGACCGGTTCAAATAATCGTCACCGGTGTTGGCCGTGAGCGGGAATCGAACCCGGGTCACCGACCGCTCTCATGACCTGCACAGCCATGGAGAGGCCTTCAAATCAGCAGTGGATTGACGTAAATCTGTATAAGTGTGTCTGAAGAGTGACATCCAGTGAGCTGCTACGGGGTGGACAATGAAGGGGGCACCCATCTCGTGTTGAGTACATTTCAGAAGTAGCTCTGTGACCTCAACTGTCAAAGCCATTCGCCGACAGGATATATTTTCCCAGGCCGTAATTATCATATATATTGGGGGGACACATCCCCCCCCCAATATTCAAATATGCTCAAAATGCCCCCCCCCCCCAATATATTGCTATAAAATCGATTGCTGTTTATATGATTGTGGTTATGGTTGTACTTTATAAATCCCTAATCTCTGCCATTACATACAATGAAACAAGAAAAGGTAAAAAATAAAAAAACAGAGCTATGTAATGCAATACACTATTAGACATTATTGTAAAAAAGAAATAAAAATTCCATCCTATGTGTTCGTGAATTTTTTTTATATTTTAGGCAGGAAATTCGTTTTCAAATTTAGATTTTTTTTTCTGGAGGGGGACCTCCAGACCCCCTGGAAGATTTGGTTCCCCCCCAATGTTGACTCCATGGCTACGGCCTTGATATATTCTACTGATCGAGAGTTCCAGAGACGTTTATTCGCCCGATGGCATAATTCCGAGAGCACAATTTGTATAAGCGGTAATAGTTTGCGATGCAAATGAAAACTGTGAAACTGTCACGAGTTTATTTTGACAACCCCCACATAGGCGCATGACACTCAAGACCCCGTAAGAACCACGGGAAGTTCTTAATTCAGCCAGCAGTGGACAGAGAATGGGTGCCGGTAAAACTGCACGGCCGTCGGCATTCCGAGCTGTCTAAGCTGATTCACCCTGGCTGTGATGAACGCACAGCACCATAAACCTGCCTACATGATTTCGATTCCCGGCAATGCCTTAACATCAGTGGCAAGTGATATTCTAACCGGTCAAGGGTGTCCCTCCTTCATCAATCCGCCTGACCAGTGCGGTTAAAGCGTGGTCACACAATCCCCATGGTCAGCAAGCAACGCGTGGGAAGGCCTTGAATCCAGCAGTGGTCTGACAAAGGGCAATACATTATTATTATTTAAATAACTATAACCGTAGGAGGGCTGGGTGCAATAACAGTGCAGGCTAGACGGCATATGTTGTGAATTACAATGACACTTGCAGTGAAAACAAACCGCAATATTTATATTCCGCTACAGACACTGCACAATGCATTTCAGTGCATTGAGCAACGTAAACAATCGGTTTTCTGAAGTCAAAAGTCAGGGCCTTGCTGACCAAAAAGGCCCCTGGGTGGTACTCTATAATGTATGAACTTATTATTCTCCGTACGTAGCAAACCGTGTTAATTTAGAGGTGCGTGCGATGGTCATGATAATTCTACATTATGACGGTAGAGACCATATCTATGTATGATCTTCGGCGACCCGAGTTCGATTCCCTCTCCTGGCCAACACCGGTGATCTGAATCGGTCCTGGGCCTCCCCTAGGTCGACTCGGCCTCAGATGAGTACCTGGTACGATGTGTAAACATCACCACCGGGGAGACGGTGTTGGCCGTCAGCAGGAATCGAACCCGGATCGCCGGGTTCATAGCGCAGTGTGCTAACCGCTACACTATCACACACACACACTTTATCCACACCATAACTCTAGGTGTTTCAAATACACGTTTGCCCATGTACGTACCCACGATGCTGCTGCTGGATGGATTTAGACTGCGGTGGGGTGAAGCGACGACCGCGGCGTGAATCATGTTTTATTAAAACTCGGACAGTCGTCAAAAAAGCAGAGCTTCCTACTCAATGTTGAGACCCAAAGTAAGCAAGTTATTAATTAAGTAATAATTGCGATAATAACGGTGATGAAACACGCCTGGGTAGGTTCGTGAACCATTCCCCCCTCGGCTATAAGCGCGGAGGAGCTATGCTTCTACTCGATCACGTGACCTGTCCCATAAACCCAATACACTCTGGGTGCTGTAAGAAAATTCAACCAATTTTCGTCACACCGCACTTCAATGCGCTGCACCGCAACTTCATTTCACAATTTAATTAATTGCGATTGCCCCACCCTTTATCCGCCAACTTGAGTATGCAGGTGTTGGGGCTGTTCTTTTAAAAGTTTTGTCAAACTTGGCACTCAAATGATCGAACCTGCGGGCCTTCGTGACATGCCTACGCTAGTTTTGAGGTACAGTATAACGACGTTGCATCACCTCGCCTTGGCACCAGTCCTGGATCAGTCCTCTCTTTGACAGAGATGTTCTCGGACAATTTGTAAATCTTCTCAGGACGTGACAAGTCCAGTTTTTTTTCTCAGTTGGGATGTAAAAATATCAATCAAGACACCCTCTTCTGCTATTGTGAGATATCTCCAAATGATATGTCTTGCTGGATTTTTTTGGGTTTCACCAGAGGGTGGCTTTCTTATAAAAGTTAACCGAGCTGATATACAATAGGCAACGTTTCGGGCAATGCCCCTTCTTTGTAGTACATGTGCTAATGATGCTGTCACTCAGGCAGTGTTATCAAGAACGTGTTCCAGTGTTCTTTGTGCTTCGACAACCACTGTCAGTGCAGAATGAGTAAAGAATGTGTTTCATTTTGACAGAGCTGAGCTGAGCACTCTGTTGTAGCCCTTGCAATTCATGTTTTCTTTTCACGGCATTGGCCCCATGGGAGTTACAGCATTTACGAGTTCATCGTGGGACACTTTGAACCTCTTAGGCATGAAGTTTCTGGGTGGCTTTTAAATGCAGTTGTCAGGGTGATCGAGACAATGCTCACTCTACCTTCAAGGAATTGATCGGGGGTTTACTCAACCCATCTTGCATCTGGGGTAGGATAAAACAAGTAATAATTTGTTGTAAGTAAATGCTAGTTGTCCCATGGGGAGATGGGCGCCCACTGTATGATCTGTGAAATTCCCACTGCTGAGAACACGTTCATTCAGCCGGACTTGAGCAAAACAACAACAAAGATAATAAGCCTTTTGGCCCTTGAGCATAGGTGCACGTGGAGGATTCTGGGAATTTCACTGCAGGATATGGCGAACAATTTGGACGTTTAAGGGTTACCAGGTGGCAGGAAAGCATTGCAGATGTCTTGTGTCCAGGATGCAAGGGACAGGCTATAGCAGAGACATTGATACAAGCACAGCAGCAGTGGGCATCCAGAGTTTGGTGACCAAAAGGAAACACCTCAGGACAGATGATTGGGACTGTAACTTGTGAGACCATGAACTTGAAGGTTGCGTGTTGACTGTGCAAGCGATGTTAGAGACATTGGTGTCATCAACAACACCTTTTTTGTTATCCTAATTTTTCGAAATGTTTCCCGAATTGTTTGGACACCAACAGGCGAACTGGAGATACCATGTTGCGTTGAGTTAGCATCAACAATGACAGCACCGCAAGAGAGACGATTGATATGAGGCACACCATCGAGATCCAAGCTACCCTTTTGTTTTGTAGGCATGCTATGAGACGAGAGGCAGCAGCAGTAACCTAGACAATAGAATCATTGCGTGGATAGTTGAGTGCAACGAGGTACGGGACGGACAGCAGGTGTTGCGATCGAGTGTGCAGGCTGTGCAACTGCACTGTGGCCCCGTGCGTCAGAGCGTGGGCCCAGCCTCTGGGTTACGAGAGAGTGGGGGAGGTGGAGAGAGGGGGGGAGGGACCTTTTCATTCCAGGGGGGGGCAGCTTTTTTCATTCCTTGTCCATGCCAAACCGCGCTCAACCACCGATGTGAACATTGGGGAGAAGATGGAAAGGATGATTCTGTGCAGCAGCATCGTCAACAAGAATGGCACAGGACCAGAGGAAGTCGAGCGTGCTTATCGTAGATTCCAGAAAGACCCGGAGGGAATTACCCTCAACGAACGAACGACACAATCGAGCCCTTTTCCACTGCAGCAGAGCCCCAACTCCTTGCACGGGTTCAGCTCGGCCCTGTGCTCGCCCCTGCGGGGCCAAGGGCGGTTTAACAACGACGCGATCAGTTCGCGACGTTGTTAGACCTCTTAACGCTGTCGGCGGCATCCAACGGGCCTGCTCTCGACTCATTCATTCAACCGTTGGGGTGGGGGGGCGCGTTGCGTGCACCTCCTCTGATAGGGACGCGCGGCCAAAGCGTCGGGTGTTGTTGCGGGGGACGAGGGCTCCTCTCTCTCTTTATTTTATTTACGATCAAAGGAAACAAGAAGATGCTCGGTGTAGTCGCCACTTTGCTTCGTTCATGATTTAGTTATTTTTGGGTTTTTTTTTCAATGCTTTGCATATGTGACCCCACCCCCCTTTTGAAATGAAAGATTTCACGCTCTGCTCTCCTCCTTCTTACCCCTTCCCTCTCTCTCTACCCCCTCTCTCTACCCTCTCTCTCTTTGCACTCTACTTGTATTACATCCGCGCAGGTTGAACTCCCGTCTCGCCGTGACGCCGACGTCTTTCACTTGGGGGGTAGCCGTTCGCGACCCTGGTGGGTACGGGTACGAGTAGGCCGTGAGTCACTGGTGAGTAACCGTTTGTCACTCATTTCGGGTAGGGTACGGGTAGGATACGGCTACCTGTACCCGGCCGGGTACGGGTACCCATTTGCGACCCTGGTGCGGCCGGGTACGGGTACGGGTACAGGTAGGCCGTGAGTCACTGGTGAGTAACCGTTTGTCACTCATTTCGAGTAGGGTACGGGTAGGATACGGCTACCTGTACCCGGCCGGGTACGGGTACCCATTTGCGACCCTGGTGCGGCCGGGTACGGGTAAGGAATCAAAACCCGTTTGCGACCTCTGGCTGTGGCTGGGAGTGGGATGGGAGGTAGGGAGGGAGGGTTGCGCAATGCAGAACCTTGGCGAGACGAAGCCGCTGACGAGTGCGTGACTGTTCCGCGGTCTCCCTGGCTGTTTTAATACTTTAATGGGGGGGGGGGGGGCGAGGGCGGAGGGGAGTTGATTTAAAATGCAATTTATTCTTGCCTCATGTAGGGAGGGAGGCGCACAGCACAACCAGGTGGTAGGGCTAAAAAAAAACCACCCACGCGCGAGGTGAGGCAATAGCCCGGGCTCGAGCGTCAGCTCCACTACCAATTTGCTTCTTACGGTTGTTTGAATGCATTAATGGAGAGGTTAAATAATTAAGGTGCAGCCCTGCAGCTCGCACCCGCCGCTGCATCGTGCGCTTTCAGGTGCACCTCTTCTGATATTAGGGAGCGGCTGAAAGCTGTGCCACTTTTAAATCTAGATTGAAAACTCTTTTCTCTCGAACCGCTCTTCGATTAGCAAAGGTTGGCTACGTACGGCGCGAAAGAAGTTCAACGTACATTCACACACGTACGTACTCTTCAAAGGGGATGACAGCTGATGGATGAGACTGGCGACGGAATGGCAGCCGAAGGAGGGAACACGCAGAGGGTAGACAGCATTGCCAAGGGGCAGTGGCAACAACGTCTTTGGTCACGATGACATCTTGATCTTCTCTTCGTGTGCCTGCACGTACGGTTCAGACAATCACCGCGTGATCTCAGCCATGGCTGGGAGTCGAACTCGGGCGGGCGGGATTCGTAGCGCCGTGCTCAAAACCGCCGCTCGCCGTCCCCCCCTTTTTGTCACACGCGACACACATCTCGGGGTTTGATGTGGGTATTGCCAAGCGCATGGCTTGGCGCGAGCGGAGCAGAGGGCTTGCATGACTGGGCGTTGACATACAAAAGTGGTTGGCACCGTGGCGCGCTGCCGGCTCTGTGACATGCGTGCGAATGGCACAGTGGCAAACGTGCCCTAATCCTGTTGGATTCATGCCCCACATAGGTACATAGGTAGGGCATGAATCCAACAGGATTAGGCTGCCCAATCAGCAGGGCCCTACAACCATAATGCCAATTCGTTAATAGTACAGCACACCAGTATGTGGATTAGCTCTCCAACAACAACACACCAGTGTGCATGTTTTTTGTTTATGTGACAAGCTTTACGAATTGGCTGTGTCGGGTGATGGCGGGTTTTAACGACACATTTACATGTTTACGCGATGTAACCCAAAAAAAACCTCTTATGGATGATATTGGTCACGAAAGCCTATGCCTTCAACAGGGCCCTATACGTCTTAGGGCGTTTGTTCCTCTTTGGTTACCCCAACCTATCTGGCTTTTGTTTCACCGTCATTATCTTTGTTTTGCCAACCACCCCATCTCACATTGTCCGTGTGTGTCTGTGTACGTCCTTTGGTTTGTGTTGTCGTCTCTGTGTTTGTGTATTTATATTGTCTTATGGGAGGCGGTGGTGCAGTGGTTAGTGCCGCGCTGCGCTATGGAACCGGCGGCCCGAGTTCGATTCCCGCTCAAGGCCAAGGCCAGTGACGATTATCTGAACCAGTTCTGGGCCACCCTAAGTCGACTCAGCCTCAAATGAGTCCTTGATATGATGTGCAAACTTCACCAGGCGGCAGGACAGAACCAAGTTATGCGAATATGTAGTACCGTGCCCATGTGCTCTGCAAATAGCAACTGCTGTTGTTGCTTACCTATGGTCTTTGTGTGGCCAGCACTGTCTGTGTGTGTACGTTTGTTGAGTGGCAGTGTGATGTTTAGCACACCGCCGCACTGCGAACCTATTGACCCGGCTTCCATTAGCAGCTGTGCACATGAATGGCAATTGGTGTCTTTCCCAGGCATGAGCTTTAGCTCAACTCAGCCTAAAATTGAATACCTGCAATCTCGCGCATGGGACGAGGCTGGATTGATTGGTCATCGTCAGGAGGAATAATCCGAGGGGCATAGTGTAGGAGTCATCCAGCGACAGGGCGACTCGCTGGTCCGTAGCAGCACAGCGATTAACAAAACGCAAAACTGAACGCATTCGTCAATTGTCATTGCCTTGCACAGAAAGACATTCGAGAGCTCTCTGGCCTCTCAATGTGCCGTGCTGTGAAAAAGGGCCATTGCCCGAAACGTCGCAGATTATATACTTTTCCTTTTAAGGCCACAGTCTTCATTCACGAATGTGTTGCGTTGCGTTTGTATTTTTTAAATGTGTGGCTGTGCACCATTGCCAGCGAGGTATGACCAACTAATTTATTTGGTATATAGCAAGTACTGTATATTTCTTCTCATCAATGCTGATTTCCTTGAAGCATTGTCCCCTCTTCTAGGTTAGCCGTGCAGAGGTCAGCACTTGTTTTTTTTGCCCAAAACCACGGTCACATGGTCATTAAATTCCCCGCACCTCCTCGCCCCCCTCCCTTCCCCGAGATAAATTGATTGCGTGAAGTGTGGATATTCCCACCTCTTGCAGGATGTTTTCCCAGCATGTTAGAGGAGGCCAAAATAGCCCGCGGAGGGGCTGTCAGGCACTCCCTCTAGCGGGCCACCCTCCTGGCGGCAGGTGGCGTGAGCAAAGCAGTTGCAGGGCTGCACCTATACCAGGCGAGGTAGTTAACACCTCGCCCCCATCATTTAATCGATACATGAAACCATCAACAGGACCGCCGAGTTATACTAGGCACGACAACATGTGTTTGGAGACTTCGAATCCAAATTTTTGTAAAAAAAAACAGCTGCTAGATACCCCAGTGACCCAGTTTTAAAGTAAAGCATGCTTCAACTTTCGTGTGTTTGTTGGAGCCGGGTTGCGTGTTTTCATTATAAGTCACACTTATGGGAAATCAGTTGTTTTTTCTTGCACAGACTGCGTGAATTGAACAGATGATGAATTGGATGGCGCCTGCATTTTGCAACTGTGACGTGGGCATATGTTTGAAAGGAAATGTGTCAAGAGAGACGAAACTACTGAAGCAGGTGTCCTGCAAAACCATGTGAAGATAATTATGAGAGCTGTGAGCGGTTGGATAAAATACTTTAAGTGAAGAAAATGTGTTTTTTATTAGTTTGCAATGTGCATCGGTGTGAGCTGAGTGTAAATTCTCGTGAGGGGAATATCAGGCAACTGGCCACTTGTTTTTTTCTATTACGGAAGAAAAAAAAGGGAAATTTTTGTTCATAGGTTTAGCAATATCTGGTAATTTAACGCAACAACAGGACGTGGGGGTTTCTCTAACCCCGCACAAAAAAAAGTTTGGAAAAAGTGGCTTTTTGCTAAGATAAGGATCAGACCAACCGGCGTTTAGGAAGCTATTTTTGTTAGTGTAATAAAAATCCGACTGGGTGGCACTGTGTGGTTAGAGTGCTGGACTCGCAATTAGGAGGTTTATGAGGTCACATTTCTGGCTGTAGTTCAACTCGGCTCATCATCCCCTCTGGGTGTGGTAAAATAGGTACCACAACAACATTTGCTTGCCTATGGAGAGACTGCACGGCCACCATGAGGATGGAGTAGAATTTAACCTCCTTACCCAGGGCTACCAACAAGATGAGCCCCCTGCGATCGTACTCATTTGAGCAGGGAAACACTTCAGATGTGTTTTGTTGTTAAATACAAATATAAACATTTAAATAGCGCGAATGCGCTCTGTGGCTCTCGGATGAACTAGTTACGAATTGCCATGTCCTGTTTACGTGACGACCCTTACGAGTTGGCTGTATCGGGTGGTGGCGGCTTCTTTAATATTTGCGCGATCTAACCCAAACAACGAGTTCGATTCCCGGCCGCAGGTAACGTTCGCCGAGGGTTATATCTGAGCCGGTCCTGCCACCCAGACACTCAACCCCTGCGCCGTTCCCCACTAACTAGCGATGGTGAAGTATGGTCAGTCGACCATCATGGCCGACACGTCGTGGCATAATGGAGAGGCCTTCATCCAGCAGTGGACTGGCAAACGGACAGCAATTTTAATAATTCAAAATAATTTCAACAGATGCCCGGGAAATGCATTCAAGCAGTTAGCCGGTGCTAAAATATAGTTACAGGTGTTATTGGTCAATCAATGAGTGTTTACTCCGGTTTCAATCCATCATTGCAAACACTCAATTATGGCATCGGTCAAGCAATGTGATGCGGGGCCATCTTGGAAAAATGTATCCTTAGGCTCGGTGAGGATTTACTGAATAAATAATTGACATCGTTACTATGATTATTACTAAATCATAATAGCATCGGCCAATAAGCAGGTTGGAAAAGCAAAGCTTCTATGCCTTCTCTGCTACACGTGCATTCGAAAAAAGAGCGCATAATTGCCGCGAGAAGAAACAGATCAAAGGGATTCCGAGCACCTGGCAAAAAATGAATGAACGCGCACACAGGAATGAATGCATGAAATGTATGGTTGGGTGGGCCACGCCTGCCGTAATGTGCTCCGTGGGGGAATCTCCGAGGAATGCGGTGGCTGGGGCCATGTACCTCGCAGTTTACACAGCGCGAGGCGGCGGCGGCGGCTGCATTAGAGGGAGCATATTGACAGCTGTCACGTAAAAGTGCTGCACCGCGTTATGGCTTAAGTAGCCCCGTGCCTTGCGGTGAAGATGAAAATCAGCCTGTCAGAGACGATCAGCTGCCCCCCCCCCGCCCCAGACGGACGGCTGCAGAGAGCACGCGTTTAGACAACGAGAGAAGACCCCGAAAGATACACGCTCACGCCAACACAACGGCAAAGATTCCCCGTGTATAGCCTGAGCGCACTTATAATAACACGATTTTTTCGTAAAGTATTATTACGGTAGCTGAGCGGAGGCATAAACGCCAGAGGCGTCAAGCGGCCATCAACAAACGGCACTATCAACGTAGTCGTCGTGATAGTAATGGCAATAGACAGAGACACGTTTCTTGAATTTGAGCAAGGTTGTGCGAACTTTTCGTGCTAGCAAAGGCAAGGAAAGAGAAGCCTCGTGGCATGCGGTGTGGTGGGTGGGTGCGCGCGCGCGCGTGGCGTTGTCCGTGGCCTGCCGCGTGAGACGTGGTCGCAGCTGAGTTATCGGATGAGACGAAACGGTCGGGGCTTGGGTGGAACGAATCCCTCGAAACAGGCGGAAGAGTCGGTGAGCGCGTTTTTCGGGAACGGTATCCACGAGAGTAAACGATGGCAGAGAGATAAGCAGACGACTGACCGCCAGCGAGCGAGCGAGCGCAGTGATTGCGGCGAGCGCTGTAGCATCAATCAACCCCGACTGCTTCACGGTGAATTCGATCAGGCGGTGCGGTACCGGCCTCTCTTGGCGGTGGCTTGTTGAATGCACGTGCCCCTGTGCTCGAAAAAAAGCTGGATAGTATTCGCGTGCAAAGGTATGCGCCTGAGTCCAAGTCAGCCGGTCTCTGCGCCTTTGTAAATGACATTTGGGTCGGACTAAAATTATTTTAGTGTTTTGACATTTTTTTTTTTTGGCCCTGGTTGTCTTGCTCGGAGAATGCTGCAGCGGCGAATAGCCGAGAGCAAAAATTGTTCCTGCTTTTAAACAAGACATCTCGAGCGCTAACGCACGCTTTTTTTTGGTGTGACCCGTCGCTCTTTTCTGTTTTACCCACACGTCAACGTTGATGCTACCACGTGCCTTCCGCCCTTCAACTTGCACTGCAAAGAAGCATCGCGGTTATCGATCACTGTAAGCGATAGATGATTGCTCAAGGGTGGATAACGTAAGAGTGATAATACATCTACGCCCTGTGACATTATAATCATGTGGTACGGCTCTTTGCCAATCTGTTTTTGGATGAAGACCTCTTGACCCCCCCCCACCCCATTACACGTTAGTCATAGGGATTGTTTAACCATACTTTACCACACTGCCCAGGAGGGTTGGTGAAGGGAGGCCTTGGACCAATTCAGATATCGCGGTTGGCTACGTATGGTGCGAAATATTTCAACATACATACATACAAACATACACACAGATATAATTTTCCACTCATGTCAGCCATGGTCTGCAATTTTACTAAAGTCACGGGGTTCGGAGGACAGTGTGATAACCACTAATTGCACCTGGCTAGAGGGAGAGACGGAGAGATGGTCACGTGTCAAGGATTTGCGGGTTGCGAATTAAATATAAAAATCACAACTCGGCTACTGAGATACAATTCAACTTTCACATATTATGCTTGGCGGTCAGCTCATACCATTGTCATCAATAAAGTGAATACCACTTTCTGGGAAGTCAACAGTTATTAATTAATGGATAGACTGGCCAGGACATACTAACGTGGAATGTCCTCAACCGACTTGGGGGTCTTGTTTGGACAAGAAACACCTCATTTGTTTTCACATCTGCAATACAAATATCCGTCTTGGAATGAAAAACGTAATTGTAGCTGCTTTGGTCTTTTCTCTATAATTTATATCTCAGTGGTTGACATTGTCCAATAAAAAATGATGATTATAATGATGATGATGATAATGGTAATGATTGTATATGCTGACCACAGCATTGTCTAGCCACGACTAGATCCCAACGCAGGTGTGATTACCAAAACGACTGGTTCAGGGCCCAATTGGAGCGAGTGCTACTCAATGCTCATTCGAGAATTGCCTCTTCAACGCTCGCAAAAGTTCAGAAGCTTCAGCACAGTTTTCATTAACGCGGCCTTGAAGCACAAAAAACATTATATAGTAGGATAATGTTTCAGAGAATGGCTCGTCTTCAGAACTCTAACACTAACACAGGGCAATCGCCCAAAGCAATATCCGAGTGTGTACTTTGCCGTTACAAGGTAGAGTTAAAGAGGACGTTGGAGAGTTGTCTTTTAATATGCGCCTGTGCGCCACTTACTTGCCAGTGCAGTCTATAACGTGTTTATTTTTTTGTCACTTTTACTCTGATTTACTGAACTGCGCGAGGATGGTGTGGGACAGATTGTTGATTCCTGGGCAGAGGGGATGAGAGAGAGAGAGAGACACTCACGCACGGAAAAGCAGCCCAGTAATCCAGCAGGTGAGACAACTCTATGATTAACTTAATAACAGAGGACGTTACCACACGGCCGGAACTGACTTTCCAGCCGGGAGGCAGGTGGCATGAAGGATGAGGAGCTGAGCAGGTAAATAAAGGTGGTGTGTATATATATATTCGTTGAACTTCTTTCCCACCGTACGTAGCCGACCGTGCTAATCGGAGGTGCGGGGGAAGGACAACAAACTAAACACAAAAAGCAGTTGTAAAGAAATGAGTTTTCAATCTCGATTATTTAAACATGCCATAACTCCAGTCGGTTGTGGAGTGGAGAAGACGGGAGTATGGTGTATGCCGTCTCTTGTAGAGAAGGCGCCGTGATGGGAATTCAGTTGTTTCTACAAACTAAAAAGACCCACATTTATGATTGCGATCTATTGACACGCCGGTGATTTCACGGTGTCTTTGTACTCAGCTGGTAATGGGGCGGCACCAGCATCCACTGATGAACTTTAGCGAGTGGTGGGAAATTCCGCATGGTCAGTCTCTCCAAAGGATAATCATTAACGTTGCTGTGGAGGAAATGTGTAACAAAAGAATATAAGCGGACATTACGCCTCCTTCACATATCTTCCGCTAAGCGTGAAACATACAATCGTTTTTCACATATTCCATTAGCCGCTTCTGGAAGTGGATTTTCTCATTAAGCAAGCCTGACTGCTTCATGATCTAAAATGTATTCACTGAACATCTGTGAAAAAAAAGCTTCATAGCTCATCAGATGTCTCCAATCTTGATTTGTCTACATAAAAATAAAATAAGTAAAGATTCCTATTTTCATGAAAGTCAAAACTGGTCCAGAATTAGCTTTTGTATTAGACCCACGCTGCCGATTATTGGCCAAGCCGAACTCCAAATGGGATTCTAATCCATGTTGGTGCAGTGGGAAACACTCTTCACCCGAAATACCGAATTTGATTACCAACCACAGCTAACATAAGTGACGAGTGATACCCGAACTGATCCTGGGCAAGTCCTTCATCAACCAGCGATGAGCCATTATAGGTCACGTTATAGGCGAGAGTTTTGTGGTGGGTTTTTCCTGTTTTGGCGCCGCATGGCAAATAGCCAGTGGAAAAAAAACACGAGGAGCCCTGAACCCGTGCTGTTCAGATGTGCCAGTGGAAAAGGGGGCGTATCGTTGTTTGCCCAGGTTGAACACGGGAAAGGCCAAGCTATCGTTATTTAGCAGTTGTCAGTTAACCGCGTGGCCAGGGATTCAATTCGGATTGCCGGCATTGCAACGCTGCCATTTGATTGATTGACTCGCATCCCACAAGGTCGTGAGTTTAAATCACCGTCAGGGGCCGACGTCACAATTCCCCCATCATGCCCCCCGAGGTCGGTAGGATGGGCACTGCTAGACAACAGTGGCTGTTCTACGGAGAGAGACTGGTACCTATCAAAGGAACGTGGAATTTGCACCTTGAGCCTAGGCCCAGCAATGGAGATGAGCACTTTCCAGCCGGTATCCATTTGAGTTTGGAGACGCACCTTTGGCATTTTGAATAAGCGACGGGAGCGTGTACAGATGGCCGATGAAACATTGCGGTGTTTTGTACTTGTGAACGGCTTTAAAAAAAAAAATCTAATTGGCAGGATCCTCCTGTGGATGCCTTGCCAAAGGGACAGGATACACCCTATCCCCCTCCCCGTGTGTCTAAAAAAACATTCAAGAAATGTCCTGAACCACCCCCAAGCAGCTTCAGCCAACCGCTCTTCGAGCCCTCACCCCCCCCACACTCCCTTTGCCAACAAATGGCCTCTTCCGGAGCTTTCATCTGGTTCCTTCTGACGTAAGTGCAACCGATAGCGATCTCAGAATTAAGTGGGAAACGGAGAGACGCGGAGCAAAAAAAATCACTCTTCACTCCCACCTTCCCCGTTTATCTCCTCCACGCTCCTTCCACTCAGAGCTACCGCTTCACATCCCTGTAATATATATACTGTAATATATATACTGTAATATATACTGTAATATATATACTGTTATATATATACTGTAAAATACACTTTGGAACTTTCCATTGAAAGCTTTCGTGACTGCAGGGATTCATCTTCTTGGTTCTTTCGGTAAAGTCACGTTAGAAG
>CM025618.2:2982755-2998665 GCA_014621495.2 Entosphenus tridentatus
TCTCGACGCATACCCCCCACCCCCACGAGTGGATCGGGCACATTCACAGCGGAATGAATCGCTCCGAACAGGGGTCGGCGCTGATGCGTTTGAACAAAATAGCGTTCGGTGCTGTTGTTGTAATTGGGCATTTAACGTCATACACCTGTGTTACATTGCAAAGCTTGTAATGATATGTTCGTGATAATTAGTGTATAAGAACATTCGGGAAAATGTACAGCCCACTTGTCAATTCACAGCTGGATGAAGAGCTCCCTCCTTCCTCCGTCACCCCAAGCCGTGTCGGCCGTAGGGGATTGTTTGACTATACTTCACCACGCTGGTCGTCGATGCGAGTTAGCGGAGGAAGGAGGGGAAAAAAACAGGGCTTCATTTCCCACTGAATATTTTCCCTGTCACTGGAAGACTGGGGTAATGCACGTGACGAACAGCCACAGCTACAGCCAGACGTATACTGGATGTGGTGTGCGAGGCTTGGAAATGTTACCCGCGACACGGATCTGGACAGATCCAGCTGAAATTCATCTCTCGTCGCGACTCATCTTAGCCATGGCCGAGGTTGGAACTCGCGTTCCCCCGAGTGCGTGGTGCAATTTGCTGACCGCTGCGCCACTGCCGCTGTACCCCACCTTATATAAACATAAAACACAGTCATTATCCTGGGGTATTGACTCAGCCTATCAATCCTCAGTGTAAAAAAAAGCATAATTTTGCGTGACACGAACAGTTGTCGTCTTCTTCTTGGTTCTTTCGGTAAAGTCACGTAGAAGGGAAGTAATAAAAAACATTATAAAATTATTCTCACGACGTCTCGGCCACAACGCAAGCAGCCGTCCTCAGGTGAAACCAGGTCTGTCGAGGCGACAGCGTCTGAATGAAACAGCACACGTGCTTGGAGCATATATATAAGCTGGGTTGGAAGGGGGGGGGGGAGGGTTGGGGGGGCGCCTTGACAAAATAATTTGCATATCAAGAGGAATTTAGCATATTTATGGGAAATGCAAGTATGTGATTAGTACTACTTGTGTCCGTGCATTATGCAGGATTAGCAGCATCCAAGGGAGGGGATATGGGAAATGCAGGTATGTGATTAGTGCTACTTTGCCCGTGCATGATGCAGATCAACTGGTCCCTGCCATACGAATGTGGATTTACCAGCGCTCGTTCAGGACCACCAATGGCGAGGAGCACCACTCAGTGCCCATACTCTTTGGTTTCTTCGGTAAAGTCGCGTAGGTAAAATGTTTAAATAAATTAAATCACGACGTTTCGGGCGCAACACAAGCGTCCTTCTTCAGGTGGGAACAGCTTCGCGAAAGCACACCGCTTAAGCGAAACGTCGTGATTTAATTTATTTTAATTTTTTACCTACGTGACTTTACCGAAAAAAACAAAGAGCATGAATCCTTGCAGTCACGAAAACTTCAAATCTAGGACTCAGTCCCCACTTGAGGATCGAAATCATGCTGGTAACACTACTCGTCTATCAAGAGGGACATTGCTCAAGGGTCTATCCATCACGACTACTAAGACTGCTCTCATCAACTGAGACGATGAGTGAGTTCATTGCAAATGCCAGAGCATGACGACGCTGCTCAAACGAATACATGATGCCCTGTGCGCGGGTTTCGTGAGCAGCCTCCGAGCCACTGGTTGAAATTCCACATTCTTACGACAGGGCCCAGTTACCACATGGCTGATCGCGGCTTTGGCTCAATCGAATATAAGTGGAAAACCAAACGTTGGCTATTTTGTTTTCGTTACTGCGCAGTCGTTTGTTGCAGAACCTGACTTTAAAATAAAAAAACATCAACACGTTTCTGGTACGAGTGCGCTGTCAAATGCATCATTCTTGGCTTTTCCACATTTTTGCCACCCGCAGATTCTAAATGTTGATGGGGGGGAGGGCATCTGATGTGTGTGCAATGCAGAGTGATTATTCCAAATATGAGGGCATTGTCACGCACTCGTAATACGACAAGATTGTCACGCGCTTCTGAAAGTTCAATCACAGGTCTTCGCAAAAAAGAAGCACTAATCCTTACATTCTTCTGTATGGGAAAAGCAGCTTCCAAAAAGGCTCGTCTTTTACGACTACTTTTAAAAATACCTGTTTTAAATGATGCACGCAAGGGGAAAATTACCTGTCAGGTGGACAAAGGTCATCCAAAGTTAACGTGGCTCTCTACTCAAACGAGTGTGGACTTGTACCTGTGTCTGCATCAGTCCTGAGCCAGTGGTGGGAATTCCACATTTTTATTCAGGTGGCTGTGCACGCGATATTACAACGGCCGTTACTTATCAACCACAGTAGCATTTTCCACTGCAACACGATGGCATAATCGACCACAGGGCTGTAATGAATGTGACGGCAAAATGTGATGCGAGGCAAAACTCGAATGACAGGCAGTCAACCTTTGTCGAGGGGGAGCGATGGAATGAAGTCAGTTTCGCTTAGAATCAAAAAAAATATTTATACTGGCGGAATCCGATGAGCTATTAAGCTCTTTCTTGCAGATGTCCAGTAGGGGCGGGTACAGAGACACGATAGGAGTGCAAAGTATATGAAAGGTAATGAAATCACTAAAACAGTTTAACAAATAAAATAAAAAAAAATATATTTTACCAGATAAAGCCCACTGAGTTTTTAGCTTCTTTTTCAAAAGCGACCTGGCCCCAAATGATGGCTCAACGAAGTGGCTTATCACGTGGAAATGTATAGCAGCCAAATAATATATAAATAATCTCAATGAATGTTTCTAGATTCTGGGTTTGGTTTTAAAAGAGCTTGTCATGTGTACTGAGTTGATAATTCTGGGCTCGGTCACCACTGATTACACACACAAGTCAGACTAACCGTGAAACAGGCCACTATCTACACCCCTACCCCCAACTCTCTACCGCAATTCAATGAATTGTTTCAATTCTGATAGCCACAAGCCATCGTGAGAGGCATACTGGATGTTGGTGTGTCTGGTGCATTTCTTGTTTTTTCTGGGACACCAACCCAGACAAGGCGCAGCTGAAATTAATTAAGCCCTGAGAATGTGCACATTTCATGTCACTTCCATACATTGAAGTCATCGATTATTATGCACACGTGAGTTATTACGAGTGTAAGAACTTTAATGAACCCACGATGTTATGTTGGGAGTGGTTGGCAATTATGCCCTGCTGCTTTTCTATTGTGTTGGCAACAGTCGGCCAATTATGTTCTCCGTGATTCAGGGTTGAGGCCTCCTTGCCGCGATGTCTGCCCTCCTCACAGAGGGAATCAACAGTGAGCAGGCACAGAAGGTATCTTTATGGCACGCGGACTCGCCACAGGTAAGATGTGAGCGCGTGGCAGTCTTGCTCGCCTTCTGAATGACGTCTGTTGCTTTTGAGACGCGTCCCCTTCGACTCGCCCCCTTAATGGTATCATTGTTGATTAAAACAGCAAAGTAAATGCAGTTATGTTAGCCTCTTGTGTGTGTGTGTGTGTACGATCCGTGGCACCTCTGTACCTGCCAAGGCAGGCACCAGACAGACACACACACAGTCACACAATAAAGACTTCTCTTTGACGTCGCTGCAATCACTGTCCGGGGATTGCGTTGTGTGTGTGTGTGCGCGCGCGGTTTTTTTTCTTTCTCGACAAAACAAATGTCGTGAAATGGAGCTTTCATTCCAACTGTTCGAAATATTCATTGTGCCTCTGGGCAGGGTGCAGAGGTATTGCTGCCAGCGCATGTAAAAACAGGTTGTGTTTGATTTAATTTGGAATGCACGTGGACGCTCGCTTACCATGATGCACGTAGATGTTCTGTTATATGCATTGTATGCAACATGTGTAGATTGTGCAGGATATATAGATGTGTGTGGTTCACATCGGTGACAATTCAATACCCTAAACAGTGCCGGACTGCAAAGTTTGGCTATAAATAAATACGAGAAATACATCGATAACTCTCAAACAAATTCGCTGAACATATGTAGATCAATGGTCTGATTTGTTTTTATGCCACTTTTTTTTAGTTATGATGCGATAACCTTATTGTATGCTTTTATTCATCCTCAATAGAAGGTCAAATAAGTGTATAAGGCAAAAACGAGCATTGCATGGTGATCATTTTCATTTGGATGCCCAGAGCCCGTACAAGTTTCGAAATTCCACATTCCCATGGCACGGACGCATGCCTCTGCAGGTTTACCACTGTTGCCTTCCAACTACATACAGTGCGTGGATCAGTACTTGTTTTAACAATCCAGAGGGGATGATGGACTGAGTCAAACAACCAGGACAAGAACTTAAAACCGTCCTTCTTGTGGGAAGGTTTTGCATACAGGTACATGCCTCGTGGCATGTACCTGATGGCATGTACTGATATGCATATATCCTGTACAGTTGTTTAAGCAATCCACAGGATTGTTGTCGGCAGACACCCATTGATGAGATGGGTAAAATCACTTCGAATCAAAGGCCTCGCCGGTGACGACGGTTGCTTGATTACATTTTCCTTCATTCATCACGCCGGTGAGCACGGCTTCTCTGATCTCGTCAGGGCAGCATAACCCATCATCACGAAATCTATGGTCATCGTCGAAGCGGCTTTTGGTTAACCATCGAACAAAGGCGGCGGTCACCGCATCGCGCGCTTTCAGATGCGCTTCTGCAGCCGTCTGGAACGCTCTTCCTTCCCGATATTAGTAAGCCACTGGAAGCTATGCACTTTTAAACCGAGGTTGAAAACTCATTTTTCTTTTTAGAACTGCTTCCCCACCCCGCATCTCTGATGAGCGCGGTTGGCTCGGCACGGCGCTGAAGAGGGTTCCACGTGCGCACGAAGGGTTAATCTCGGAACCGGTTTGGGAGATCACTCGCCACTCGCGTTGTTTCTGCGCCGTTGCGAGTTGTAACGCGACGTCGCCGGGTTCACGGTGGAGTGGCGCGCTCACCACCACCACCACCACGATGCCTCCGCTCCACCAAACAGCTCGAGTATGATAATAACGCCCCGTGCTTGCATTGCGATGCAATTCAAAAGGCAGTTGCGTCCACGCTGAGACGGCTATTTTGAGAAGCGTTGCTTGTGAGAATACCAGAAAGGTCAGCCCCGTTTTATACGCTCGTCGATTTTTTGAACCACCGTACAATAACACAATTCACGCATTTTTCTTCGTCTTCTTCTTAAAACGGTACATTTTAGCCACCGCTCATCGGACTGCGAAATCTGAACACCCTTTTTAGACGGTGGCGAGGTGCCCTGTGTGAATAGGTGCGCGCGGTGTGTTTACGGAAACTGGTTGGTTTAGTTTCATGCGTTTGTCCGTTATGCAGTTTCCTTCTTAGCAATGGGGAGCAGGGGGTGGAGGTGGGGATGGTTGGGGTGAGGGGATGGTGAAGGGGGCAAGGTGGATGGGGAGGAGAGCGATGGTAGTTGGGGGGGGGGGGTTGGAGAAGGTGGGGGGGTGATGGTGGAGGAGGCATGGTGGAGTGGGAGGAGGGTGATGGTAGTGGGGGGGGTAGAGAAGGTGGGGGGGGTGGAGAAGGTGAGGGGGGGCGGTGGTAGAGAAGGTGGTGGAGGGGGGGAAGGTGGGGGGGTGCACGTGAATGTGTGGAGGGAGGCGGCGACACACACAGTCGCACTGGCGTCTAACACCCGTGCAGGTCAACTTGAGAATTCTCTTAAGCACATTCTCCCATGAACCCGTAGAATCAACACGCGCAGTGCATGAATGCTCAGTGAGTACAGGCGTAAGGAGGGGGGGGGGCTCCCTCGGGGGCTGCTCCTGCGTGCAGTATGAGTCTAAGCGGAGGAACCTGCAGAATGAATCTGATAAGGGATGGGCGCATTCTGGTTCAAGGCGGCTTGAACTCTTGGCTTGGCCGATGAATTAATTTGATTTTGTGACACGGATGGTGCCGTTTAGCCAGTTGCCCCCGCTATAGCGGAGATCCGTGGTGCGTGAGCACAGCAACGACAAAACAAAGACATTAACATCAATAATTCAGAGGACGAGTCCAGTATCATTAAGGAATATTGCAGAACATAAAAACAAGGTATTTAACGATCGTAACCCCCCTACCACCACCACCACCACCAAAAAAACGTGCACAATAATAATAATATGGGAGCAAAGAAGTGCCAGAAAACAAGTTAGGCTCAGGTGCAAGTCAGTAACGATGGAGTTGGCAGCTGTGAAAGGATGAAACACCCAGAGAGGAGGTGGAGTGGTGTAATCGGCTCGTGCACAGGATGCAAGGTGGTAGATGGTGCAAGGTGGTGGATCTTGCAAGGTGGTGGATCTTGCAAGGTGGTGGATCATATTCTTGGTTCTTTCGGTAAAGTCACGTAGAAGGGAAATAATAAAATTTTAAAAATAAAACATAATAAAATAATTCTCACGACGTTTCGGCCACGACGCAAGCAGCCGTCCTCAGGTGAAGAACAGGTCTGTCGGGAAGACAGCGTCTGAATGAAACACCCCAGGCTTGGAGCGTATATTTAAGCTGGGTTGGAGGGTGAAGAGCGCCTTGACAAAATAATTTGCATATCAAGAGGAATTTAGCATATTTATGGGAAATGCAGATATGGGATTAGTACTACTTGTGAAATGCGTAGTAGGTGGGCGGGGGGTTTCAAAGTCATATAGGTGGTGGATCGTCACATCGGCGGCAGCTCGGGCGAACGTCGGCCTCGATCCAACCGTGGATTTACCGTGGCTGGCTGCTGATGACGACGACGACGACGATGATGACGCAATCATGAAGGGTTCGACGGCCTTGCGTAGCTGAAGGCAGCACTCCGGTTGTGTACAATAGCCCGGTGAAAGACGACTGATGGAGGCGTACGATGTCATTTCCAGGTCACGGCACACCATGACACGTGGCTCTGTGTCTCTGTGCGGCTCCGGAAAGGAAGCCGCTTGACTCTGTGCCTGGATGTTGACAGCACACGTGGAGGGGGGGTTAAATATAGAGTCGCCGGGAAGCAAGGTCAAAGGTCAGGGGTAAATCCGCACAGAACCTCGTTTCTTATCTCGATCAAGGCGTGCAGGTCGGTCGTTTTCCAGTTTGGGAGGTTAATTAATCAGAAGTTGTGACGTCACCTCGAGGCAGAGCGGTTTGGATGAGCGGGATTGGTTTTCAGGATTCGTTTTTTTTATTCGGGGAAGAGAAGGCACGTGATATGGCATTCTGGTCAAATGAGTCCCACTTTGTAGGACGTTAACTAAGTTCGCCTGCCGGAGATACTTTCCTCTGCCATGGGAATGTGGAATTTTCACCATTGGATCAGGGCGACTAGTGGAGACGAGCACCGCCCACCCAATGCCCATTTGAGCATTGCGTTACTTTGGCTCAGATGTGTTTTGCATTAATTGCAAAGTCTTTATGAAAATATATATAATGTAAAAATGTACGATAACACATTCTTTGCATGCTGAGACGAGGTTATAGTGAGGCAGTCGTGGTTGACATGGAGAACAGGTTGTCAAGTCAGGTTAAGACAGGCCATCGCTCTCAGCCATGATCAATCAGCAGCTGGATGAAGGCCTTTCTAAGCCCTCTCCGTCTCTCACCAACGTGCTGGCAATAATCCACCCGGGCATCCGCGCCAGCAGCTGATTTCGTCGCTCCATCTCCTCGGACGCATTTCCATCCCTTGGCCGTACGCTGCTGACCCGTCAATCACAGACGGAGAAAAAAAACATTGGGTAGGAAATAAGGAACGTGACCACTGTGTGTGAATATCATCCGTGCAAAATACAAATCGGCCCACAGCGTACGTTGATGTGTAGAACATTGTGAACAGGCTGCAGAGGATGCCTGAAACAAATTGCTGCTGATCTTGCCAACTCTGCTATATAAACTCGACTCTATAAACGTGCAATGCTGCAGCTATGCACTCACCCGCCCACGGTTTACTGATAAATTGTGAATTACGATATTACCATTTGCCACACGCACGCTCACAATGAATAAATATCAATTACATCACGCACGCCAACAACTATGTTTAAACACGCACGGCGATTAATACCCCCACACATAGACAAAAGTTCCCCGTGCAGCTTTAACAGACTGTTGGGGCAAGTGCTCCTAGCGAGTAGCACCTGCAATGGCAGGAACGGCACGCGAGGGGTTTGGGTGGCCAGCACCACGCCCGGCCGCATTTGTCTCCCCAGTGGCGATGTTTGCACACCGCACCGGGTACTCATTTGAGGCCGAGTCGATCTAGGGGGGGGTGGCAGGACCTGTTCAGATAATCGTCACTGGGAGTTGCCCGTGAGCAGGAATCTAAACGGGTGATGTTGATTCTAAATGTGGAGGGAAAAACCGGATGACCCCGAGAAAAATCCATGCAACCACGAGGAGAGAGAGAGAGAGGGACACGCAAACTCCAAATACACAGCAGACATCGGGGTCACGATCGAACCCACGAACCTCCTGTACACCAGGCGAGGTAGTTAACATCTCCTAGCCAACCGTGGCGCTCTAATTCCTTGAATCAGGACTCACGACAACCATGCCAACCATGCCACACCACTGCCCCGGGCATGAGGTTCTGTTGACCACAATCCCACCTGTAGTGCTAGCCTAGGCATCATTGCGTGCATACCCGCTTGGGTTAACGTTTTTCTTCAAACGGGAACAGCATATCGGAATGCCCTTTACCCCTCATTACACACACACACACCACGACGTACTCAAAGACCCTGGGACTCTTAAACCTTTGCTACCTTTCCACGCCGTTTGCCCCATGCTAAGGTGCACCGATACGGCGATGACATGCAATACAGCCGCCCCCTGGAAAGTTTGACTTGTAACGCAGTGACCACGACCGAACGTTTACGGCGTGGTCGGGCGTTGCTCGCAGACTGCAGCGAATGCGATTTGCGTCCAACCGTGTTTATGAGTGAGACGGAGAGAGAGAGAGAGATGAGGTCATAACGTGGCATCGATTCAAACAAAATAATGACCCATTCGTCAGCTTGACGCGTGCATCAAATCGTGCGTGTAAGAAGATACGTTGCTGGACGTGGATAGGGCTGTATATAGTCGGTTCACGTGGCCAAGGAGTTGCCACCTTATCCGCAGAGCCAACCTGGGACATTGTATTTCTCAGTCGGCACCAGGCATATCGACGCTGTGCTGTGCGCGGTCATGAAGTTCAGCACGTGGCCACCATATCTCGGTACAAATCGATTCCTGCCACCCGAACGCAGATGTCATTGCCTGGACAGGTGGCGACTTAATGTGACTCATCCAGCCACTGGAGGCGTTATGTGTACATGTCTACAGTTTCTGGATACATGATGCTGGGATCCAAGACAATTCATTGAGTCGTGCGGTGGGTGAATCGCATATCTGCCGCGGTGAACGCAGTTTATAACGAACGGTATTTGTATTAGTACTGTCCTCTGTAAATAATGTGGTGGAGCCGTGGTTCAGGGGGTATTCGCAGGGGTCGGGTAACCAAAATAATAAGAAGAGCAATTTTTTTTCCCCCCCAAATCGGTAAAAACAAACAAAAACCTCAACGTTTCAAGAGCCACAATGCAACGTGAGCACGATACGGGGTGGCTCCTTGATGGACAACGAAGCAGAGGTCCTCGAAGAGCCGCAGTTTGCCCCGACCCCTGGGCGAGCGCGATGAACGATGACCCCAAGTGGCCCAAGTTCGATTACCGGCCGTGGCTAACTTTGGTGGTGAGTGATGTCAGATCAAGTCCTATGCCCCCTCCCACCACCCCGTTAGCCAACCCGAAGTGACCGGTGTGGTGAAGTATTGTTCAACAACACGCCTACGACAGTATGATGTGTGCAGGTCTTTATCCATTGGTGGATTGAGCATGGCTGGAATTCATATAATAATTATTATTATTTATATAGTACTTGTGCCGTCCTGTGTTTCATGTCCCTGACGCTAAAAGCTTTGAGTAGATTTAAAAATGTTGTTGAGTAATACGGTACTGGGCCAGTTAGTGCTTACATCTGTTATGTTTTACAATGCCTGTGTTGTGTTAAACATATGCTCAAACTTGTAATAAACATCAGAGTCCTACAGCATAGAATCAGTCGTCCAGTCAGGTCTGGTTTGTCTAGTTCGTGACTTTCATATGTGTGGGTCTGTATAAGGTCGTTGTTTATATTATATGTCTATTATTAATACTATAAGAGAACCCATTGCTCTGCAATGGATAACAGAAACCTGTTAAATATCTTTACCCTTCTCACACAAACCTGTTATCAGAGTACTAAAAGTAATCTGCTTTTTTAATGTAATAATAAAATGTCAAGATAATAATGTGCTGGGCCCCTTTTCTTTAAATATTCTCTAGGATTTGACGATGAGTAAATGCCATTAGGTGGGATCCAGAATTGAAAAGTTTGAGCGATTTTAAATGAACCGTGGTCGGTCTTCTGCATTGGCTGTCCCCCCCTCTTCGGCATCACCATCTACTGCTTCGTCTTCCGAAATGCTTCCGCCGTTTCAATCTCTCAAACCGACGTTTATTTGTTACGCGGATAGAAAAGAATCCCGTGTCGCAGCTTTACCCTGCAAGTTATCGGTTGGCAGCTGCCCGCAACCGCTCACAGCGGCGAGTGATTGTTTGGGGAGGAGAGGAGGCCAGCAAGCAGCCAGCCAGGAAACTCGAGGCATACATCATTATTATCGTCTCAAGCCTATCTTTCAAGAGGGTCCTGCCAAGCTTGTTGCAGTTGTTATTTCTAATCCCAATTGAGCACATTTGCTCGGAATTTTCTTTCAGCATTGGATTGTTTGACCAATACCAGTCACACTGTGTGGGTCTCTTAGCCGCGCGAGGAAACTGGAAAAGCCAGGGAAAGAAGATGGAATTTTGCTTATGCTTATCAACGTTGTTTTATTAATGCAGGGGCCCT
Source organism: Entosphenus tridentatus (assembly GCA_014621495.2). Lineage (NCBI taxonomy): Eukaryota > Metazoa > Chordata > Hyperoartia > Petromyzontiformes > Petromyzontidae > Entosphenus > Entosphenus tridentatus. The sequence continues at coordinate 2,993,647 of CM025618.2, forward strand.
ATTTAAAAATACATCTTGAAATGTTGAGACTGGCCCCCCCCCCCCCACCTCAATGCCATGCCCCCACCTCCCTTCCCCATGTCCTCCTGTCGGGAAGAGTCGAGATCTTCCTCTGGTCCCAGGGAGGCAATTTTACGAGAAGGCAGTGGAGTCCTTGGTAGCGCGTGAGGCTTAAGTATCGCCCATCTGTTTCTTCTTGAAACCAGGGTCAGACACTTAGGGCAGGGTGCTTTGCAGAAGGAAAAGGCTGCCATCTGCTTTCAAATGTGGGGAACACACGCATTTAGACTGAAGCACAATAGCGAAGGTTTATAATCAAAATCAACCGCAGTCCTTGACGGGTTTTTGTTTGGAGTTTGTTTCGTAATTGTGATTTATTTTAAAAGAAAGTTTGTTAAAATGTGTTTTACCTGCTTTAAAATGTGTGCCAGACTCTGCCGTGGTCACCCGTGGGCGGATTGTCTGACTTGCGGATTATCCGCGCTTGAGAATTTGTTTTTGTTCTGAAACGTCTTCAGGGCACGAGGTGAGTTAATGATCAGCTGTCGTTCGACAGACCTGGTTTCACCTGAGGACGGCTGCTTGCGTTGGGGCCGAAACGTCGTGAGAATTATTTTATTATGTTTAATTTTTATTATTGTATTACTTCCCTTCTACGTGACTTTACCGAAAGAACCAAGAAGATCAGCTGCTCCTCACTCGTTAAGGGTTAATGACTCAGTTGGCCACGTGACCGCAAAACCGTCGTATAAAAGACTGGTTTTACGGTATTAAAAAGATAACAGCACGTGACACATTACACCCTCACCACCCCCCTCCCCGTGACCCACACGTTTGGTTGGTTATTGCCTCGTGAGTGTGATAGGAGGGAATTAATTATCACATTAAGCTATTTTTTTTTATAAAAAAACTGCGGTTTAAAAAAAATAACGACGTTATTTTAATAACATGTTTATCCATCGGATTGATATTCGAAGCAACTTTCTTTTTAGATAAATTATCAGTATTGGAAATCTGGAATGTGTACTATGCCATCATACATGTTATTTTCACTCGCTAACCATGCATATTATTTCAGTTGTATTCTATATTTTTTTTTAAAGAAACACGCAATAAATTCATACCGCAATGCTCACAATTAAAATGTCTTTTTATGAGAGTCAAAGTGATTTCCTGCTGAAATGCGCATTGACGTGGTACTCATCTCCTGTTTACAGTCCTGAGCCAGTGGTGAACATTCCACTCGCCAATGATGGAAACGAGCTTATGCATCGGACAATCATCGCTTGACATTCACCACAAAGTGGTACAACATTTTATGAACCCCGGACGGATAATGGGCTAAGTCGACCTCCAGCCACGATTTTAAATAGCAAACCTCAGCTCACTCGACTGCTGAGACAATCTTATTGAAGAGCCAAATTATATTCAGGCCAAACATGGAAATGTATGCCCACATTGGACTGGAAGACTATTCCATAGAGTTTGAAAACATGTTATAAAATGCACTTCGTTGAGCTATCATTTATGGCCAGGTGGCTTCCGAAAAAAAGTTAGATTCTGTAGCTCAGTCAGCCTTAGTTGGGTAAAAAAAAAGTTTAGTTTAGTCAAATCAGTCAAATTTGATAAGTTACTCACATATCCGTGAACTGGGTCAAGTCACGTGGCAACATCGCCCCCCCCCCCTACTCGCAGACGAATCCCCACCGCAACAGGATGCCTCCTCAGTTGCACTGAGTGGGAGGCACGGCGTAAACATGTATAGTGATGGTGATTATTCATTTCTGACCAATGTGTAGTTGAATACCCAATTGATTTCTGCCAGAGTTAATAACACCATTTTGAAAGTTAGCCGCCCTTGCAGCAGAAGCCAGTTTTTTTTTCCTCTCAAAGAGTTGACGTGATGTGAGCAGCTGCATTTATAGCCAGCTGCGACTCGTACAGAATCAAGTTTGAGAAAAACGAAAACAAATACCATTTCGCTAAACTAAACCAGATGCAACAAATGCATGACCATATTAGTGTTCGTCTTATCAAGGTACAGTACGCGGGGTGTATCAGTGCAAGAAAGTTAACGTTCAGTACCACAAGGCCCCTTTAATATGTACGTGTGTATATTGAACTTCTTCCACACCGTACGTAGCCAACCATGCTAATTGGTGGTGCGGGGGAAGGACACCAAACTAAACACAAAAAGTAGTTCGAAAGAAATGTGTTTTCAATCGAGATGATTTAAAAGGGAATAGCTCCAGTGGCTTCCCAATGTAGGAAGGAAGAGCGTTCCAGACGGCCGCGGAAGCGCATCTGAAAGCGCCGCGCGATGCGGTGACCGTCTTTGTTCGTTGGCAAGCAAAACACGCTTCTGCTGCTTCGAGGGTGGCCGGAGTTCGCGTGATGGTTCATGCTGCTTGACGAGATCTGCGTAAAAACATTTAAACACTCAGCCAAGCGAGCCTGTGTCGGCCCGATTGACCCCTTAGCCACAGTTAGTCCGTGCATGCCATATTTCATCCGTTCCCCTCCTGCATTTTGTAATTGAACGTTGCGAGCGACGGCGTTTTGCGTACATTTATTGACAACGTGGCACGCACTTGGTGCGCACCGCAGAGTGTTGACGTGGCCAGTATTATCCTAAATAGAGGTTTTGGGGTAAATCGCGTAAATATAAATGCGTCGTTAAATTTTCACCACGTTAAACCTGCCACTTTTCCCTTTATTTCAGAACGCAGCAGGAGGATTTCTCCACAGCTCTGGCTGTCACCTGATGATGCTGGTTGTAATTGCTGGCGAAACGTCGTACTCGAATTGTAAATGTTGTGGGTTTACTCTCCAACACACCGGTGTGCTGTACGAGTAACGAATTGGCGCGCTCTGTTTACGTGACAAACCTTACTGATTGGCTGTGTCGGGTGGTGGCGGGTTTAACGACGCGTTTATATTTACACAATCTAACCCAAAAGCCTCTATTTTGGATAAACAAATGCAGTTCCCACGTACAGCGCGTATCTTAAGCGGGCCAAATTTTGGCGCAGCTTTATTTTTCATCGAAGCTCAACCCACGAATATCGAATGCCGGCTGGCATTCAGGAAGAAGCAATGTACGGAATGCACAATTAGCGAGTTATCACGCATTCTTGTAAGAAGCCAGAGCGCAATTACTGTAGGTGATTTGTGAACAACGCACATCATTGCAAAGTCAACACAGCGTTGCGCAGTTTAATTTATCTCAAACAGGTCACTTAAACCCATTTAACCCCCCTCCCACAACTTTTTTTACGTACAATGCCGTTGTTATTTTCTTGCTCCGATAACCATTCCTAATTAGATATACTATTGTTAAATTGACCGTGCCTAATTAACGACAAGCTTGCCTGCGCGGGCATGTTGCGAAGCGTGGCGCTCGCGAGAATGTTGAGAGTTCAAATTAAAGTTCGGCGCCAGAAGCCCATCATCCTTCGCAGGGTCGGTAAAATGAGCTTTGCTATTTCCGAACTCAATTGCGGTCATCCTACTGTGTAGGTTTTCACGATTGTGCTGTATAATAATAATTATAATAACGTGTAGCCTCTGTCAATCCACTGTGATTGAAAGCCTCGTCACACCATTTAAGACCCGGGTGGGTGTGTTTGACCAGGTTCCAGATACTGGCGTGATTGGGAATCGAACTCGGGTGACCGGGTTCACAGCGTGGTGAGTTCACCGTTCCGCTGCGCCCACTCTGTGCTGCGTGCGTAGCTTACATCCCTTCAGTTCCTGAAGAAGCTCCCAGGACTTGGAGCAAAACGTCGAACATCATGCCCACCAACAACAGCAACACGCGGGGGCAACCCACACTCCGAGTTGAGTGTGTGCGTTATAAATCGGACCGATTCATATTATTATTACACATCAGAGTGCGGCCATCCGATACACAAACTCGCCCCCACCATGACAATGTAGAATTGTTAACATGGGCTCGGGGCCACTGGTGGAATTGAATGCCAGCCTGGTGCTCACTTGCACAGGAAAGACACTTTTACGGGGGGCAGTGGGGGGCAGGTGGGGCGGTGGGGGGGTTTCGAAGCCCTCAGTGCTCATGCACAAGAACGCCGTTCAAGGAAGTCGGAGAGTTCACTCGGGGCTCCTTCTGTGGCCGAAGGAAATCTCTCCCGAGGTGAGAGCGTGACGGGTTTTTTTTTCCTTCCAAAGGCGCAACAATGCAGGCTGGAGATAACAGGGGGTAAGAGGGTGCCTACGCGACATCTCGGCAAGGCTCACTCGTGGCATGCTTCGTGGAGTCTCGCTCGAGAGACCAAACGGATTCCCTCCCTCCCCTCCCCTCCCTCCCTCCCTCCCTCCATCCCTCCCTCCCCTCCCTCCCTCCATCCCTCCCTCTCTCCCCTCCCCTCCATCCCTCCCTCTCTCCCCTCCCCTCCATCCCTCCCTCCCTCCCCTCCCTCCCCTCCCCTCCCTCCGCCCCCTTTCACGCGCAGAGCCTCGGGGGTAGCTTTAAGAGTATCGCGAGCTGCCGTACGCACGACCTCGAGTCCAAGCGCGGTGGCATTCGAGGGAGCAGTGTGGCCCAGCGGTTAGCGCGCCGTTGGATTCGCGGCCGTGTCTAAAACGCGTGGCGACCAACCCCGATTCACCAACGTACGCTGACTGAACATGGTGAAGTATGGTCAGACAACCCACACCCCTCCAATGAATGACACCGCATGGGGAGGCCTTGTTCCAGCAGTCAATTGACAAGGCAGTGAATTATTATTGATCCTTTACTACTTTGACCGTGATATTACTTACAAGCCCTATTGCGTGCGCGAAAGTGTCAGTGAGGGTCTTCATACTCAAATGATCACATGGTGGTGCTGATCTCCCGTCTATGGATCTGGGCCATTTCATGGAAATTCCACATTACTATGGTGAGGGCACAAGTTGCCTTCAGCCAAAACTACTGTCGAATACAATGAACTATGATGGTATAGTAACCACGAGCGTAATCTGTAATTTTACACGTTTTCTATTAACTCACTGTCTGTT
>CM025618.2:2999065-3038723 GCA_014621495.2 Entosphenus tridentatus
TCACTGTCTGTTGTAGTAAATCTTGTTACTCAATTTTAACCCACTTCCCAATGTGGTATCGACTGCAAACTTGGTATACTTATGTCATGCTGATGACAAGACTATATTATATCAAATGTTTTTTGATTTTTAAACATTCTTTTTTATATGTTATGTTTCGGCTTAGGTCTAATTGTCCATGCTCAACTTATGTTGGCTGCAAATCACCATGGCTCCTTACGTTATGGCAAGCCTCGGAGCCACTTCCTGGAGTCGTGGAGTTCTGACAATATTCGTACGGTACATTTCAAGAAAGCGTGTTTAAAAAAAAAAGTTTTTTTAAATATTACTTATTCTGTAAATACACGCACATCTCCAAATCCCCGGCTTAGCCTCACGGAGGAAAGTGCTGTTCGTGAGCACATATGAAGTACAGCATGGCACACGAGGGGGTGGGTACCCAGCACCACGCCCGACCACACTTTGTCTCAACAGCACTGGGTACTCTTTTGATACGGAGTCGACCTAGGGGAGGCCCAGGATCGCTTCAGATAATCGTCACTTTCCACGTGATAAGCCACTTCGTTGAGCTATCGTTTGTGGCCAGGTCGCTCGTGAAAAAGAGCTATACAGCTCAGTGGGTCTTCCCTGGTGAAATAAAAAAATGTTTAGTTTCGAACTCGGGTTGCCGGGTTCGTAGCACAGCGAGTTATAACCGCTGCACTGCCACACCCCACCGCTCCAAACAGAGACAGAGATCCCCCGTAGAGGATGCCTGAACAAATGTCAGGGATTTCTTGCCAACTCTAATATATAAACATGCAAAACTGCAGCTATGTACTTTTTTCCCGGGCTCACCCGCCCACGGTTTACTGATAAATTGTGAATTACGATATAACCATTTGCCAAACGCATTTCCACAATACGTAAATATACACATCACGCAAACCAACAACTATGTTTAAGCACGCACGACGATTAACACCCCCACGCAAAATACAAAGATCCCCCGTACAACCTTGACAGACTGTTGGGACAAGTGCTGTTTGCGAGTAGCACCTATGAAGGCCTGGAAGGTCACACGAGGGGGTGGGTGAGCCTGCACCACAACCTCGCACCGCTCCACACACACGTGCCATGTCCGTATCAAAATCTAGATTTGAAGCTTTCGTGACTGCAAGGATTCATTCTTTTAGGTTTTTTCGGTAAAGTCACGTAGGTAAAAAAAAAATAGACATAATAAAAAAATAACAAAAAATCACGACGTTTCGGAGGCAACACAAGTCTCCGTCATCAGGTGGGACCGTCACAGCAAGATTTACTGTATCAAGTGAGGAAAAATCCAAGAGACGAGCTCTTAAATACAAGTTAAGGGGGAGGGGGGGGGGGGCCTCACCTGCCTGTGGTCCCCGGGAATGGCCCCGGGGGGGGGGGCGGGGTTAAAAGAGAACAATGGTGCACGTCGACTCGGGGTTGTGGCCGGTGTTAGCTGATAATAAACATAAAATAAAGCAGTACTGTTAAACGCTGGGGATGTCAACACTCAACACTCAGTAAAGTAGAATAGTACCTGTCAAATAAGATGGTACAAATATGTGTATCAAAGGCAATAAAGATACCCCGTGTAGCCTGTACAGAACCGGCCCTAGTCCTTTGGGGGCCCTAAGCAAAATTTGGTTGGAGGCCCCTTTGATGTATGATTTTTTTCAGCCACTCGCTAGCAGTGACTCTAGCGGGCCCTCTGCTGGCCACGGGGCCCTTTGCAATTGCAAGGGTCGCTTAGTGGCTGGTCCGGCTCTGAGCCTGTAACAGACTGTTAGGGGCAAGCGCTGATGAGTGACTGGCACGGCATACGAGGGGGTGGGTGGCCAGCACCACGCCCTCCCATGAGTGCCCTATCTCCCTCACCGATAGACAGGATGTTTTCGACGGATGGCAAGAGGACGCAGCTCGTGGTATTTTTTTTTTCATCACAGGCCACCGCACCCAACCCACCAGTCGGCCTATAACCCCCCATGACGCCACCGCACTGGATCAGCGTCAAACTCGAGACAATGAGCCAATCAACACAACCATGAGCATTCACATCCCCCCACCCCCCCCAGCTTAGGTGCATAAACGCTGTTTTTGAAATGTTGTTTTCATGGCAAACGTTATGCACGTGTGAATATGTGGGGATGTTTTACGCGAGGAGGTGTTTGTTTGTATGCGCTTGTTCCTTTTAATATTTAGATTTAAACCAGTCTTTTTTCACTTACAAAAACCGTACGTGCACACGCATATATCCTGCGTGAATCAACCAACGACAGGGGAAATCTGATCAGCGGCGATGTCGGGAACCAATGTCGCCTACTAGCGGGAAGCACCCGGCGTTGACGGGGAGAAAAATATATTTCAAAACTTGTCTTCTCTAAAAGAACATAACATATACTTACTACAAATACTAAGCTATTGTGAAAGCTCGGGTTTCCGTTTGTCCATTCGTCCGTCAACAAAATATTAAGAGGCTTGCAGAAGTCCTGAATCAACAAGTAATAGAAAGTGAGGGGTAAATCGTTGCTCTATAGTCGTATCTACAGACAAACACACAAAAATGTCTTTTATAGGTAAGATCATATCTCCTAAATTAGCAGTTGTACTGCTGTATCGGTTCCACCTGATGACGGTAGCTTGTGTTGCGATCGAAACGTCGTGATTTAATTTAATTTATTTTATTTTCTACCTACGTGACTTTACCGAAAGAACCAAAGAGTATGGATCGCTGCAGTCACGAAAACTTCAAATCTAGATTAAGATCATATTTATCCACGGGGTTATTCACGAACTCACTCCGCTTATCCGCGGGATATTTTTGCCGTCGTTGCTGATAATTGCGAACAACAGGCAGAGAAGTGGCACGGATAATTATTTTTGTTTGAGGATCCGCGAGTTATAAGACCACAACACTGCACCGCTGACACGCCACTATAAAAAAACTCTGTTATGCTTAAAAAAATGAACATCGTTTCGTTACAACACCCCATCTCTAACCGCCCGCCGGCCTGCCCGCCAGCCCGCCCGACCACCCTTCCTGCGAATGCTACCAAAAGACATGGGTAAACACGACTCAGATATTCCACACAGAGAGAGGGGGGACTCCATAGATTACAGCCCTCTTTAATTCCACCACTACGCCCGTTCCACGTCACGTCGAAAGCTGGGCTGCAGCAGAATAATAATAATGATGACCGCATGTCAAGAGGGACCCCCCACCCCCCCCCGGGGCAGCGATCGCTCTCCTACTCCCTTGTTTTTTTCAAGATGGGCTGAGACGGTGGTGGCGTGCAGAGGGGGCAAATCGCTTTGTTTTCGTAGACGGACGGACAGACGCGAGCCAAAAAAACGAAACTATCCTGCGCCACTGCCCTCCTCTGTTTTTCTCTCTTTCTCGCCGCTACATTTTTCCACCGCACCCTCGGCCGCTGCCCCCCTCCCACCACCACCCCCCCCCCCCAGAGGCGTTAAAAAAAAAAATTTATATCCAATGTTCTTGTGAGTACTGTTGTGTGTGTGTGTGTTGCACGTGTGTCTGTGCGTGTGTGTTGCTACTCGCTAACAGCACTTGCCCCAACAGTCTGTTAAGGCTATACGGGGGATCTTTGTCTTTCTGGCGACCCGAGTTCGATTCCCGCTCATCGCAAACACCGGTGACGATTATCTGAACCGGTCCTGGGCTTCCGCTAGGTCGACTCAACCTCAAATGAGTACCTGGTGCGATGCGTAAACATCGCCACTGGGGGAGATAAAGGCGGCCGTGTGCCGCGAGGGCCTTAGCATTTGTTTGGCCATGGGAAAATACAGGACACGTGGTATTGCAATGAACTGGACATTTAAACCGGCGTAAGGTACATTTGTTTGGCCAATGCCCATTAATGGGCGTTTGGAATGATGGCTTGAAACCAGAGTAATCACTCGTTGATTGGCTACCAACACCCGACTATATTTCGCGCTAGCAGAGGCTGGAGGGGGAATTTCGCTCCGGTGGTTCCTCGCACCTCTCCACGTGTCGTTCTCTCTGAGAGCAGCGGACACTCGGCGGTGCTCCGCAAGTAAAAGTTCTTCTTGTAAGTCACAAAGATGAACGATCCCCCGTGTAGCCTTAAACAGACTGTTGCTGCCAGGGCTGTTAGCGAGCACCCATCAAGGCCGGCACGGCGCACGAGATGGGGTGGGTGGGCCAGCGCCACGCCCGGCCGCCTTTGTCTCCCCATTGGCAATGTTTACACACCGCACCAGGTACTCATTTGAGGCTGAGTCGAGCTAGGGGAGGCCCTAGACCGGTTCAGATAATCGCCACTGGTGATGGCCGTGAACGGGTATCGAACTCTGGTCACCGGGTTCGTAGCACAGCACGCTAACCGCTACACCACCGCTCCCCATATAAAATTACGTTCACACACGCGCACACACACGGGCACTTGCATGCACATTAATTCCTCGATAAAATGCAACAACAACAAAAACATCATCACTGGGTCGTCTTATGAGCTGCGCCGTGTCGAGCAGCAGGATTATCAAACTCTCTGAGTTCCCAAAATAATTTTCTTGGTTTTTTCGGTAAAGTCATGTAGAAGGGAAGTAATGAAATAATAAAAATAAAACATAATAAAATAATTCTCACGACGTTTCGACCACAACGCAAGCAGCCGTCCTCAGGTGAAGAACAGGTCTGTCAGAAAGACAGCGTCTGAATGAAAACCACCAGGCTTGGCAGCGTATATTTAAGCTGGATTGGAAGGGGGAAGAGCGCCCCGACAAAGGAATTCGCATATCAAGAGGAATCTAGCATACCCATGGGAAATGCAGGTATGCGACCAGTACCACTTATGCCCGTGCATTATGCAGGAATAGCAGCATCAAAGGGAGGGTATATGGGAAATGCAGTCACGGGATAAATTCTCCCCTTTTGATCCGGGACACACGTAGGCCAACACGGAAAGAGATTATACCATAATCTGCCTCCCTCCCTTCCTGCTCGATGCCTCTTCTTGTGTTGCTCTTGTGCGAGACTCCGCGCCAAAGAATGTCCCTGCTAAAGCGATCAACAGTGGTGGCTGCCATCGCCTCGGTTAGCAGGCCTCCCCCGATGGAAATTCCACATTTCCATGCTGGGGACCAATTGCACCGTGTGGCAACAACTGTTCACTTTGCTCATTTTTGTTTTCCTCGTCGAGATGATTGGCGCCACACTTGTCCACATGCTCGTGCACATGGACAATAGCACAAAGACAAAGATCCCTCGTATAGCCTTAACAGACTGTAGGAGCAAGTGTCACGTTAACAGAACGTGGCCAATTTGTCACTCGTACAGCACTAACCGGTGTGTTGGAGAGCCAAGCCACAACATTTACAATCTGAGTACCCTTGTTGTCCTTCCCCCGCACCTCCAATTAGCACGGTTGGCTACGTACGGCGCAAAAGAAGTTCAACATACACACAAATTAGTGAACTCCAGTTCACCAGCAATGGAGAAAATACTCCGGGAGAAGTAAAATCCCGATCATACACAATGTAATACAATCTGTATTTTTTTAAAAAGCATATAAATGTAGCTGCATCTCAAGATGATGTGCCATATAGTAGTGCACATACATCACCAGAGACCACCACACACAGAGACATGCTTTTAAATCTACAAGCATGAGACGTTCAATGCGCAGGAGAGAGTCAATCGTAGACATAAGTTGAAGGTGGGGAGTGGGGGGGGGAATGTCTTAAGCTTAGGGGAGTCTGGGGAGTCTGGAGCACAGAAGACTGAGGAATACGTTGGCTCATCCAGACGATGGGGTCAGCAGCTAGGGTTGACACCTGCCGAGGTACGAAAAACCGAGACATCTCGTGGGAAGAAGGATCCCGCAATACGGCGATCGGGGGGACGGCTGCATGCACATGCTTTGGTTTGAGTGGTGTATTATATTTTATTCAAATGAACAAAAAAAATCGATTTGAAGCTTTCGTGACTGCAGGGATTAATCTTCTTGGTTCTTTCAGTAAAGTCACGTACAAGCGAAATAATAAAGTAAAATAAAAATGTATTTTATGATGTTTTATTTTTTTATTTTTTTATTTCCCTTCCACGTGACTTTACCGAAAGAACCAAGAAGATGAACAAATACAAAATCCAGGGCTATTCATGTGCCAGCGAGGGTTAAAGATTTTCCATAACAACAGCAGCAGAGTAGGAGACGCATCCTGCCGTTGAGCGAAAGTTCACACGGGGTTTTGAGAAATGGCCTTGGTTACTGGAGCGGAGAGCACGCGAAGGGGAGTGCAGCCCGAGATGACACGAGTGTGCTTTCCCCTTGATGGATCTGGGTGCCATCATCACACTCCACCCCCAATACCCCTCCCCGCGGCTGTCGATCCGTTGCGCTTGTCAGGGGAGCGGGCGGGGGGGTAAGCACAGAGGAAAGGGTGTTGCTGCCTCTAATCCAACTGCTCATGAAGCCTAACCTCAAATCCCTTAAGAACATCTGAAACCACTCGCCCGCATCGCTCAATCGCAGCCACCTCGACCACCTCTCTTGCACACCACGGCGCCGATGGCCGACGACACCTCGCTCGCTCGGGGGGGGGGGCTTCACGCTCGTGTCGCTTAGGACCCCGAAGCGTTTATGGGGTTGTGCCGCGTTTAGTTTCGTTCAGAACGATGTCCGCTCTTTTTCGTATCCACGTGCTGGGAGCTCGTTTAGTTCGAGGTGGCGAGTGGGGGCGCCACGGTGGCGAGATGTTAACTGCCTCGCCTGGTGTACAGGAGGTCGCAGGGTTCGATTCCGACCCAGACACCTGCTGTATATTTGGAGTTTGCTTGTCTCTCCACATGGTCGTGTAGATTTTTCTCCGGGTTCATCGGGTTTTCCCTTCACATTTCAAATCAACTTGCGTTTAGAGTATTTGGCAGCTATACATTTCCACGTAATAAGCCACTTCGTTGAGCTATCATTTGTGGCCAGGTCGCTTCTGAAAAAAGAGCTTCATAGCTCAGTGGACCTTACCTGGTAAAATAAACAAATGTATAATTCAGTTCCTGGAGAAGCTTCCAGGAAGTGGAGCAAAAACGTCAAACATCATGCTGCACAACATGCGGTAGAACCCGAAAAACACGACGGAGAGTGACACACAGCAGTTTAACTCACGGGCGATGTTGATAACACAACATTCTGTGTGTGTGCACGATCGCATCTGGATAGATGGCACGAAGGAAAACTACGTAACTCACAATCCAAATGCCATGGTTTAAAAGCCCAGTTTTTGGTTGACTCGATCCATGATTATTTTTGGGGTCGGTGAAGAGGATGGCGAGTTGTTGTTTTGGGTGGCAGATTTGTTCACAACGACAAAAAAAAAAAATTGTACTTGACTCATTCCCAACGTAAAAATGTGGAATTTCCATCACTTGGCAAGGTGCTGCCAAGAGTGGTGAGCTCTGACCCACGCTCGATTGAGCGTGGAGACACTTTGACCTTTTTCTGTAAGTGGTTGTCATATGGAGTGACTTGTCCTGACATGTGAATGTGGAATAGCCACCATTGGCTCAGGAATCACCAAAAGGTACACGAGGATGCTCTTTTGATCTGTGTATACCAACTATATGCAGTATATCCACACCTTGTTCAGACATTTATTTTCACAAATCCAGCTGACGAGTGAACTCATTCTAATGAGTGTTTATACCTTATAATGTCCAACAACAAAGAGTGCCTTCAAAGAAAATCGAATATAATAGGCGACATTTCAGACAATGGCCCTTCTTGACTCATACACGTGCTATTTATGTGCTCTGAAGAAGAGACACTTCGTAAAACGTTGCCTTTTATACGCTTTCTTTTAAGGCCGCAGTGTTATTGACAAATTAGCGTCGAGTTGTGTTTGGATTTACTCGTGCACCCACTGCACAGCAGCTTCAGCAACATCACCAACATCATCTCTTTGTGACGTTCTTCCCTTTCAAAGCTACGTCGTGCTTCTGAAAATAAGTGCAGTCTAATTTAAGGGGAACCAAACCAGCCCACCACTCCCCCCTCCCCCTCCTCCTCCCCCACCCCAGCTGTGATGGCATTAGTGGGCTTTGAGACCTGGGACAATTTTTGTCCTCACACCTGCCCTTTAAAGCCCTCCAGGACAGCCGTGACAAACACAATGCTGCCAGTCACACGGCAATCACACACACACACACACCTTGACATCACAGAGCTAGGCGGCACGCAACCCGCAAACCACGCTTGGTACCCAACCAAACCAAACCACTTGGGTTTAATTCGAAGCCCTTTAATTTACCAGGGGTCAGGCAGAGCACTGAAGGGTGCATTATCTCTCTTGTGAAGTGGATCTGAGAGATTGTTTAACTCAACCTCCCAACCACCCACCACCACCCACCTATTCGTCAGTTGCTGCCTTACAAGATAAACAAAAAAACGTATACAATGGGAGAATATATTCTTGGTTCTTTCGGTAAAGTCACGTAGAAGGGAAGTTTGGTATTACCTTAGAGTCGCGGCATCTCTTCAGAAAGGTGAGAGACTCGATCAGCTGAGCCTTCTTATCACGGAGCTTGTTGAAGGATCTCAAAGATATGTGGAATCCCTCCCCGTAGAGGCGGTTAAATTTCGATTTAAAGCTTTCGTGATTGCAGGAATTCATCTTCTTGGTTATTTCGGTAAAGTCACGTCTTTTTTTGGGAGCAACGTGGTTGAGAGGTAGCGGTGGTGTTGAGAGCACTGGACTCGCAATCAGAGGGCCATGCAGCTACAAATCCCGACTCAGGGGGTGTGGGGACACATAGCCCCCCCCCCCCCCCACTGCCCCAAATCCAGAGGTGGATCTAAAAACTCTCCATGGGGGGGGGGGGGGACAGTTTCGAAATGTAAATGTCTTTAAAAATCTCCCTACATTCATATATATATAAAATAAACATTCAACAAATTTTTTTCAGGGTGTCACTTGGATCCGCCGCCGCTGTGACAACTGTTGTGTGGATCGGCGCGTGGCTGCCACCGATCCGAGCTCAACCGTCCGTCCCCTCCATCCCGGCTCTGAGCTCACAAAGAATCTGGTGAGATCGGACGGGAGGGGGGTGGGGGGGCTCATTCGGCGTGGCTTTGCCACCGGACAAAACCTGGGCTGGAAATTCCCGGCGTGACGGCGGAATCCGAGAGCTCGTTTTTGGCACAAAAGTGCAGCGAATGAAACCCACAGTTTGCCATTATTTCGCATCAAACACGGGACAGAAATGGCCCTACCAGTATGGTGTAAATCGGGATCTGTAAGTCAGTCACTTTTGGCTGCCATCTGCACTCAAGGGGGCCACTTTGGCGAGATGTTAACTACCTCGCCTGGTATACAGGTGGTCGTGGGTTCGAACCCGATCTTGACAACTTGATTTTTGGAGTTTGCATTTTCTCCCCGTGGTCGTGTGGATTTTTCTCCCGGTCTCCCGGTCTTCCGTTATTTCCTTCCACATTTAGAAACACGCATTTAGAGTATTTGGCTGCTATAAATGTCCACATGATAAGCCACTTCGTTGAGCTATCATTTATGGCCAGGTCGCTTCTGAAAAACAGCTATACAGCTAAGTTGACCTTACCTGATAAAATAAAAAATAAAAATCAATAAAGGCCATTTTCTTAAACAGTGGCCAGCTACACTGTGTATCTTTCTGTCATGTGCCAGTGTTAATAACTTGGTGACCCGCCCAAACTGGACATCTGTGAAAAAGAGCTTCATAGCTCATCGGATTCCTCCTGCAGTCGAAATTAAGTTTCTGATTCTGGTCATGAAAATGGTGTAGGTGTTTGCGACCTCTGCTTCCATATCATTGACAGCATAGTCACATGTTTATTTATAACAGATACAACATGACAAATGTTCGACATTTATTTATTCTGGTGTCAAGTGAGATTAAATTTATATAATTTGGTCGATACACACATCACACAATTGCCTACATCTTGAAAATTAAGTCAAATTAGCTTTAACACCCACTTTATAGACAAGTCAAAGTCTCTCCATTTTCAAATGAATTTTCAGTGCTGCTCGGCCCTGTTGGTGTCTCTGAGCCAGTGCTGAACATTCAACATTACCCACGGTAGGTACAGATCTATTCAAATAACAACCGCTGCTGACTGCCCACGTGGTATTGATTTATTATTTTTTAAACCCTGGAAGGACGATGGTTTGTAACAACCGCATTTGAACTCGTAACCTTCCTTTGGTGAGTAGAGTTATCTGGCTTCAGTGCCAAACAAGTATAAGCAGCTTCTTGGTTCTTTCGGTAAAGTCACGGAGAAGGGAAATAATACAATAACAAAAATAAAACATAATAAAATAATTCTCACGACGTTTTGGCCACAACGCAAGCAGCCGTCCTCAGGTGAAGAACAGGTCTGTCGGGAAGACAGCGTCTGGGAAAATAAAAGTATAAGCAGATCTCCCTTGTGTGTCTGCACATATTAATTCATCTGTTCATCTATCGGCCTGTTTATTATTGACTTCGTAGGCCACTCTTTTCGGACGCTGGACCCGTTTCAACCTTCTGGGTCTCATCAGCAGAATCAGGCTCATTCAACAAATGCTGCTGAACTACCAGATGCTGTTGGCAAGAGCACCCCGTATAAGATACGGAACCCAGATTCAACACTCAACAATCGCGAACACAAACTCAGCATTATGTGTGTTGCCGTACATGGCGATTTTAAGCAGAAACTCCGTTATTGCGTCTCCGCATATGAAATGAAAATTTTAGTCGGATATGGTGCCAGATTATGTCACTCGACATACAGCACTCGGACTCCATCCCAACAACCAACCAGCTACGGAAGTTCAATTGTGGACGCGACGCGAATTGGCTCCGTTTGTGAGCACGTGGATAACCGTGCCGACGTCTCAAACGGCCATCGGTCCTTCAAAACGCGTGGGGAAATCGCCTTTATGTGTTGTTATGTTTAAATGAAATAATAAAAGTGCCTGCTGTTTTATCTTGTAATCTTACACCAACGGCCTAACCAAGGCTGGCGGAGGGGAGGGGGTGGTTTGCTCACGGTATGCGTCACCTGTGAGCAGGGAGCAGTCCACAGCATAGGAGGAGGCATTCTGCCCGGCTCTGTTTGAAGATCGGAATGCGGCGATGTCATCTCGGCAGTAGAGATGACATCATTCACTCTGTGGAATGTTCCATTCAAATGACCTGCGTGTGGCTCCGCGGGCACCTTGTTCACCTATCTACCTAACTGGGGGGGGGGGGGGGGCATATTTCACGTCCACGTAACTTTATTTCGGCGCACTTGAAAAAAAAACTAGGACATTAATAGGGTTTTCCCCTTTTTTCTGGCAACAAAACTGATACCTTTTGCAAGGAATCATGCTTACATTAACCACAATACTTTCAGTCAAATGCAAACAAAAAACAATACTCTGATAATGTATGCATTGTCTTTGAAACTGATTGGTCCACACCAGAGACAGCTTTCTTTAGAGCCTAGTCTCATATGGTGTTCGACCAAACTAGGACATTATTGACTGTTGTACAACGCGTTGTCACCACTTGCGTGGAAGTTGACAGTGGTCACCCGAGAGCAGGGGTTGGCAACCGAAATAACAACAAGCAGAGCCGCAGTGCACCGTGTGGTGAAACAAAGTCGGTGTGGTCATGAATAAATACTGTCACGAAGCAGCAGTCTTTAAAGAGCCACCGCGTGCAGCTTCAGAGCTGCAGGTAGCCGACCCCTGCCCTAGAGTTACTTTTTGTGACTTTTAAACAACTTTTATTGCCGCCAGCAGCAACAGCACTGGAGGCGATTTCGATTCGAAATACAGTCACCAGCAAACAAATTAAATATAAACGCTACAAATCCACGCGCTGTGGCGCTACAAGCACCGCGCACAACACGAAAGAAAAATCACGTGGCTGTGGTGGTCATCGCGCACGCCACGGTGACGAGCGAGCGCTTCAGAAGGTGAACATGAGGGTGCCGTGCACGCTGGCACAGAGAGGGGCTTTTCCGGCTCCCCAGCATTCGAAGAAGACGTGCACATCACCGACATGTGTGTGGTATGCGTGCTCCAGCCGGAGCCGCGCTCAGCCACCCGTCCCGGCATAGGAATGTGGAATTTATACCACTGGCTCTGAGCCACCAACTTCAATAAGCACCGTCTGACACTCGTCACACTTCGAGGCTCTTTAACTCGTACGTCATTGGGCTTCGATTGTGGGTGATTGTAAGCACCATCGTTCAATGGGTCGGGCACCAGCCTCACAATCAGAGGGGATGAGTCGGAATCCCGGTCGTGGCGTTTTCACAGCAGTAACAATCTTCATTCATCTAGCAAAAGCCTCGCTTAAATTTTAGGACTGCTTCTCATTTAAAGCTTTACAAATTTTGTATTATTTTAAGTACGTTATATATATATATTTTGTACGTGTGTGTGCGCGGAATGCAATGAGAAAATGAATTAAACACAGCACGTAAGACAACCTACTTGCTCTGCTGCCATCTGCTGGCCACTTCGTACACGTGCAGGCGAGAGTTTCGGCCACGTGATGATGACCTCACAGAGAGTGCGGGCAAGCTCTGGCATGCGATCGCGCCGTGCATGATGTCTCGCCGGAGTGTGTTCAGTCGGCAGATGGCTTTGCGGTGGGTTGAAATGTGGGATCCTCAAGCTCTTTGAACCCAGCGGACAATTTGACCTTTGAATCAGAATCTGTTTTTTATCCTCGAGAAATCCGATGAGCTGCGTACCTCTTTTTAAATCCTTTCTATTAAGTTCACTTGCTTGCTCGCTTGCTTGCGCGCTTACGACCGTGCAAATCTTTCGGTCGTTTTTTAACCCACTTCCCGTGATCCAATCGAGCTGACATTTTGCACACAGACTTGTGCGTGACAATTTATTTTCGGGAATTTTTTTTCCAAAATGTTACACTTTTTATGCAATTTTTGTTTTTATATTTAATTACCAATTGCTTAATGGTGGCAGGCAATCATCTGACCTATAGGTGGCATCCATCTCAAGCCAGAGGACGAGAGGACTCTAGCCGCCACGCATATAAAGGATTTATAGTGAAAAACTTTGTTTTTACGGGTTAATTTTTTCAGGAGTGCGTTCAATCGGGAGATCGCTTGTGGTGGGTTGAAATGTGGGTTACTTCAACTTCTTTCAACCAATTAGACCATTTGACTCATGCGTCAGAACCTGCATTTATCCTGGAGAAATCCGATGAGCTATGAAGCTCTTCTTCAGAAATGCCCAGCAGGGAAAAACCCCATCGCTGCCAACGATTTTGGATTTTTAAAAATCCTTTATATTAAGTTAACTTGCTTGCTTGCTTGCGCGCTTACGACCGTGCAAATCTTTCGGTCGTTTTTTAACCCACTTCCGTGATCCAATCGAGCTGACATTTTCCACACAGACTCGTTGTGTGTGACAATTAATGTTCGTGAAATTTTTTTTCCAAAATTTTACACTTTTTAGGACAAAAATATTATATTTAATTACCAATTGCTTAATGCTGGCATGCAATCATCTGACCCATAGGTGGCAGCCATCTCAAGCCAGAGGACGAGAGGACTCTAGCCGCCACGCATATAAAGGATTTATAGTGAAAAACTTTTTTTTACGGGTTAATTTTTGTTGCTGTCGTTTGTGTCCCTTCATACGGAACAAACTGACTAACGAACGAACCGACGAGCGAACGAACCATTCCGTGCGGCAGGCGCGCACCGTCCGTTCTGCGCGCACGCCATCGCGTGACACAATCGGCACACGAATTTTGCGCGATAAGGACACGCAATTCGAGCGAGCCGCCGTCACCGCAGGGGCTTGAAATTCGATAAGTGCACCTCGTCATGGGGGTTTCTGCAATCGGACTGCGCCTACCCGCACGCGACTTATTTGCGTCGCTCGCCACGGCATTCGTTCGAGCATATTTCCCTCCCACCACCACCACCGTACATGGCTCACGTTTGCGTGCGCGTGCGCGCGTCTGTTTTTGTAAGGTATTACATTTTCTTTTGGGTGGATGGGGTGGTGGGGGGGGGTTTCTTTACAGTTCGTGACCTCGCCGTAGGTTTGTGCAGCACTTTGTTTCACCGTGTGAAATACAATCGGTCCACTTATAGCATGACGGGAGTGTACATGTGGGAATGTGCGTGTGTGTGAGTGCAGCGCTACGAACCCGGCTAGCCGAGTTCGATTCCCGCTCACCGACAACACCGGTGGCGATTATCTGAACCGGTCCTGGGCCTCCCCTAGGTCGACTCAGCCTCAAATGGATACCTGGTGCGGTGCGTGTAAACATCGCCACTAGGGAGACAAAGGCGGCCAGGCGTGGTGTTGGCCACCCACCCCCTCGTGTGCCGTGTGCGTGTGTATGTGGGGAGCGGTGGCGTAGCGGTTAGCGCGCTGCGCTACGAACCCAGCGTCCCGAGTTCGATTCCCGCTCACCGACAACACCGGTGACGATTAATCTGAACCGGTTCTGGGCCTCCCCTAGGTAGACTCGGCCTCAATGAGTACCTGGTGCGATGTGTAACCATCGCCACTAGGGAGACAAGACGACCGGGTGTGGTGTTGGCCACCCACCCCCTCGTGTGCCTTGCCAGCCTTCAAAGGTGCTCGCTAACAGCACTTGCTTCAAAGGTCTGTTTTTGGCATGACTAGCATGTAACACAGCATTGGACCAGTTGCCTTTCTTGAGAAATCGAAGAGTTTATTACAGTGTTACTTCATCTGCCTGCACATCTTAACATGAAATACTATTTTGACAAGTGAAATGAGCAATGACGCCTCAAAAACTGTGGCTGGAAGAAAAGTAAAAAAAAGAAACAGCAAATGCATAAACAAGTTCACGTTGTGTGGCAAAATTGACAAATGAGTATTTCTAATTCTTGAAGTGCTGCCAACCGAAAAATAAGTAGGTCAATCTGGAGATTACTTGTGGTGGCGTAGACTTCGAATGCACAGGCCCCTTTGAACGCTTTTGTAGATAGTCCATCCTTTGGAGGATTACATTTCCCAGTTTGTAGTGCGTACGAAGCCGAGTGTGACCGTTTCCATGTTGAAGTTGATTTCGTTTCACCGGGCGAGGACTTAAGAGACCAACGATAGCCTCGTCTGCACGAGCGACTGAGCACCGCACATTCTGTGCATGTACCTGTGTGTACGTGCTTCTAGTTATTGTCTACTTCAGCACACCGCTGCGTTGGAGAGTAAACCCACGGCATTTACGTTTCGTGTGTGACGTTTCGCCGGTGATTGCAACCCAGGTTCATCATTATGTATACAGCATTAAACTTCTTTCGCACCGTACGTAGCCAACCGTGCTTAGCGGAGGTGCGGGGGGAAGGACAACAAACTAGACGTAGGAAGCAGTTGTAAAGAAAATAGTTAAAAAATCTAAATTTAAAAATGCGTAGCGCCAGTGGATTCATTAATCATCGGTGTTTTCCAATAGGCTGTCGTCTCCAAATGTTCCATTCGATCACTTTTGTCTTCGTCAGGTGTTCATCTTTGTTTTGAAAATCATGTTTTTTTTTACTCCAACCTATTTCTCCCCAATGTTCAATTACGCTATCCGCATCGCGTCTTCAGATTACTACATCCCCGTTTAAGAATTATCAAGCGTAGCAATACATCACTTCTCTTGTCACGGAATGGTTCGGTGAGATTACATCACGTAACTACTTATTAGGCTTCTCTATCCACACTTAGGCAAACACCTTTTACATGCCCTGCGAAGAGTCTTCCCCGCATGCCATTCAAATCACCTCTGAAATGTTACAAACAATACCAATATTGCCATAGTCGATCGAAAACCTTACTCCCACCTATTCCAAGACGTTTGGCCGGAATGGAAGAGTAGGCCAAGATCCCCGCTGAGAGGGGCTCTCTAGAGCCCCCTCCAGTGGAGGTCCTTCTGCCAGCAGTGACGTGAATAAACAATTGCAGGGCTGCACCTTTACTTTTTACTAAATCCAAAATTGTACAAATATATGAATATGGCCAAAAGTAGCAGCCCGCATGTAACTTTGGACGTGACCATCCACATACTCCAAACTTTTACGCGTTTGTGGTAAATCAATACTATGGTGTCATTGGTGAGTCACACTGCTCGGCATTGTTACTTTTGTCATTCTAGCCGCACAGTTTAGCAGCTGCCCCGTGGTGTGTTGTGTTTGTGTGTGTCTGTGTGCAAGAGTCGGGGAGCCTTGGCGCGGTGATTAGCGCACTGCGCTCGCAGACACCGGTGACCCGAGTTCGATTCCCGTCAATGGCTAATAACAGTGGCGAATATATGAACCCGTCCGGGGCCTCCCAAAGGTCAACTCAGCCTTAAACGAGTACCTGATGCAGTGTGTAAACATTGGCACTGGGGAGACAAAGTTGACTAGGCATGGTGCGGGCCACCCACTAACCCGTATTCCGTGCAGACCTTGATAGGTGCTTGCTAACAGCACTTGCCCCAACAGTCTGTTATAGGCTATACGAGGGATCTTTGGCTTTGTTTGCACGTGCGCGTGACTTTGTGTGCTTGTCTTCCCATTTCCACAGTAAACCGCAAACGATTATCCCATAATAATGACAATCTGTTGGACATACACGGACGCCCCCTGTGATGTGAAATAATCCGGCGGTTTTAGATGCCGCGGTTGGGATATTTATTCTCATATTGTCCTTTGCAATTGTGGCTGAGCGGATCAAGTTTTCTGTGTGTAACAGGCATTACCAGCCATGTTGAGGACTCGGGTCTAACAGGCTGGCTGAATGAACAATGCGTTCAACCACCACACCGCCGCTCAAAACCGACTTATTGTTTTGCCCCCCCAGCCATCTGCCCTCACGCTGCCACCCTTTCTGAATTCCCTCCTCCGATGGTCTCAATTTTTTAAGTTCTCACAATAACATTTGCTCAATTCGAGATGTGTTTCTCACTCCTCCCTCTCTGGTGTTACCTTCAGCGGTGCCGTTTGTTGCTGGACACACGGAGGAGCACTTTGGCTTTTTTAAGGGGCCTGTGCGTTGTAACGTGCAGTTATTTTTTAATGTAAAGGAGATGCGTGTGCGACGACATTTTTTTTTATATATAACCGCGGGTTCCGTCAATCTCCGACAAGAGTCACCCGTTTTTCGCGCCGTGATCCCACACACACGGGCACTCGGCAAACATCCGAAATTGTCACGTAATTATGGAAAACGTCAACAACAACAAAACACCCAGCGTGCTTTTAACTGTTGCACTTAAAAATCGGTGGCCCTCATTTTAACCCCCCCCCCCCACGATCGGTCTGGACTGAAATTTCTCTTGAGGTCGATCATGCCTCTGAGCTGGCAAAGTTTCCCCGTGCGTGACTATAATTTGAACAATGCATTATTTGTATTACTTTAGATAATTAAAATCCACGGACAGCGACTTCGGTTGTGAAAGCATCTGGGTGAATTCGCGCGAGCGTGGCTGTACAAAAACACGTTATTACGGTAGAAACTGACTATTATCACACCGAACGTAAGCACAGTTCTGATATAAGCAACACATTTTTGCAATACACTGGTGGGGGGAGGCGAACGGAAACTTCTTATATATCACACAATTCATCGGATATAAGCACAGGTGTGCCGTTTGTGCCTATGTCCAGATTCGAATACATATTATGCCATTGACCCTGTGGTTCTAGAAAGTTGACTTTCAATTAAAAGGTTGTGAGATCAAATCTCAGACAGGGTTGAGTCCAGTCAATAATACTTCTGGGGTTGGCAAAAATGAGTGCCAGGATAATCAGGATAAAATCCTACGTTATTAACTGAGGATATTCAGTACGGCACGGCTGAGATCCTGGGTTCGAATCGACCGTTCGTGATTAAACAAAGTCCTCAACTGCAGTGAGTTGATGGCATCAGCACAGTTATCAAAAGACTGCGTGTAAGACTCTAATATTATATTAGATTTGTGTTCACCTAATGTGGCTAATTCCAGCTTGGATGCAAAACAAACCTCTTTGCAAGGCATGCACAATATATACCCCTTCACGTGGTTAAAGAAAAGAGTTTCAATTTCGATTTAAAGCTTTCGTGACTGCAGGGATTCATCTTCTTGATTCTTCAGACGCTGTCTTCCCGACAGACCTGGTCTTCACCTGAGGACGGCTGCTTGCGTTGTGGCCGAAACGTCGTGAGAATTATTTTTGTATTTTTATTTTATTATTTTAAAAATTTTATTTTATTATTTTATTATTTCCATTCTACGTGACTTTACCGAAAGAACCAAGAAGATGAAAAGAGTTTCACTCAAGCGACTTTAGGCCTATTGATGTTTTTCTGTAACCATTTAACCGCAGGTGACAGCTTGCATAATCAGAGTTATTCTTTGCAGATAAATGTTGATCGTAGGATCAGCCAATAACTCCGGTTACATCAATGTGGATAAGTTGAGTTTCATTACAAAATGCAACACCCCCCCTCGCCTCCCCCGCGTAGGTTTTCGCACGCGCGCTACGTAACTCTCGGACGCTGTTGCCGAACAACAGACTACGGTACAAGCAGAACCACATGGCAAACCGATGGCCACAAACCCATTATACAACCGCGTCACAGCTGCAAAGGAAACGAGCGGTGGTCTGGCCGCAGGGAGCTGCTCTCCGCTGTGTTTTACCAGCAGGCAGTGTTGGCCCTCTACCCTCCGCGCAGTCGTAATGGATCGCCCGAGGCGGCTGCTGCTGCTGCTGCTGCTGAAAGCTTTACCTGGGAGGCAGAGCGATGGATGAATGAAGAGGCTGATGTCAAAGCCTTTTACAACATCCGCAACCACCCAACCTGCCTTAACCCTAAACACCGAAGATTCCCACCCTGCTTTTGTGTGTGTCCGCCCCCCCCCCCCCCCGCTAGTAGCCACCCACCCCGACCGTTTACTCTCTTCACGTTAAAAGCCGCTCACGCAAAATCCCTTTCGGGCTTTTCTGCTTTCAAAGTTCAAACCGAGCATTGACGGTGGACATTTTTTTCATTATTATAAGAACGTGTTCCCAGGACAGCGCTCATGCCACCACAAGTGGGGATCACCCCACCACCACCGCCGCCACCCCCTTTGAAAGAACGTCCAGTCCAACATTCCAAGCTTGGCTGGGCAAGTTGTCAGAGGTGGGGGAGTTACCCACATTTTACCTCATCAGGTGTAATCAATCATTCGGCTCATTATGTCACGTGGTGAGGTATCCTGGGCAATCTTCTTTCGTACGGATTAATAACAGCAGATTAAAGATCCACTCAATGTTTTTGTGCTGAAGCGGAGCGGATCTCGTCCATCCCTTCTTTAAAGAAGTGAAGACAGCGGCAGCGGAGTGTCCACAAATCTGCTCGATGCTTTGGGATTCTGGGTAATGAAATTATTGCATTACATTTTTCGATTTAAAGCTCTCGTGACTGCAGGGATTCATCTTCTTGGTTCTTTGGGTAAAGTCACGTAGAAGGGAAATATTTATATTTTATTTGTATTATATTATTATTTCCCTTCTATGTGACTTTACCGAAAGAACCAAGAAGATGATTGCATTTCCTTCAATTCTGCTTTTTCGCATAACGGACAAAAAATAGCCTATCGAAATCCACGAGGTTGATGGGTCGATGTGCAAAACAATCAGCTTACTCGGGCTTCGAGGCTTGTGTTGTGTAAGTCAATGTGGCAAATAGGTTGATAGAGATTTATTTAAGGTCCAGTCCATTTATTGAGGGACTGATGACTCCGAGCCAGGGGTAAAAGAAAGAAATCCATATGGTGGGACCCAGTTTCTCTCTGTTGGAAATCTATTCAATTGTTTATTCCCAACAAAGTGGTACTCATTTTAAGGAACTATGTGGGGATGATGATTTGAGTAGAGATGGTGAACTGAGTAGCCGTTACCATGATTTCAACTCGCCACCTTCCCATCTGATTTTGAGCCGTGCATTTTTTGTATATTATATTTTACATATATATTATATTTTACATATATATGTAATATATATGTATCTCATTTTATTCTTACGGTGGTTGTATATGAGATGAACACAAGACCGGAGAGTGAAGGAGACTCTTTGGCACTACGATTTAAGTTGTCAAAACAATATACAAAGGAAAAGGTTAATTTGGGATGTGGGCCACAAAAGGATAGTAATGAGGACGAATGTTTTATGTATGAAAATATTTTATATTTCCAAATGATAGGGCATTGGATCATAATAGGCTATCACACGGTTAAATAAGTTTAACACGTAGGCTTCCGTGACCAATAAATATATCGATTAAATATAACTGTGTAGTTTATCCACCACTACCCGACACAGCCAATCAGTTCGGTTTGTCACGTAAACACAACGTGCCAGCACACCGGTGTGTTGGAGAGTATAAACCCAGGACATTTACAACTTGACTACTGTGACGTGTTGCTGGTTATTAAAACCAGCTTCATCAGGCGATTTGCCAAAATTGTGAAAAAATATTCCTGTTTCCGGTTTTAAATCGAGTAAGGTGATGTAAAAAAAACTTTACTATCAACGGCTAAATAATTAACATCAAATAGCTTTCTTGTGGGAATGTACAGAGTAAAGGTATGAACTCTGACTTTGTATTAGTTTCAGTTTATCACACCATTGCTGGTGGAAGGTCCTCTCGCTATAGGAAGCTCTAGAGGATATTTGGCCTACTCTTCCACGCTGGGCAGACGTCTTGGAATAGGTTCAAGTACCCACGTTTGAACCGACCGGACGTCACCTTCCGATGCGTTGTTGCACCCATTTGTCCAGCGTGGTTTGGAGATAATAAAAAAAAACATATCTCCTCGTTTCGATTTAAAGCTTTCGTGACTGCAGGGATTCATCTTCTTTGTTCTTTCGGTAAAGTCATGTAGAATGGAAATAATAAAATAATAAAAATAAAACATTGTGAGAATTATTTTATTTTGTTTCTTTGTATTATTTTATTATTTCCATTCTACGTGACTTTACCGAAAGAACCAAGAAGATATCTCCTCGTGGTTTGAATCGCCGCGCCAGGAGACTGAACCACTCCATTGCAAGTCCAGCGTTGCTTCCTGTTACATGATGGCACCATCCATTGTCTCGTGCTATTCATTACAGTTTGTTCTCTTTGTCCTCAATTGTAATCCGATTGTGCCCTTGGCATCCTGTTGTTGGGAAAATACGTTCCTATCCACAACCCTCGCCGCGGCCCAGTGTAGCATCATCGTATTTCGTGCCAAGGAACGACTGAAGTCCCTTCAATAGGGAACTTACCCGCACAGGACATGCACGTCTTTCTTCTTTGGTAGGATGCGGTCGCATTTAGGCGCTTTGTCAATCCAAATCACATTGCATTGTATCCCGTGAACACAGCCCTGATGCTGACCCGAAGCGAGAGATTGCCATTTATGATTGCTTAACTCTCTTCCACGTTGATATCCGTGACATGACACAATGTTTTTCGATAGAGGCCCGGCTGAAAGGGCTCCATGCAGCTCGATTACGAAAGAGAGCTACGTGGCCCGGTTGATTCTAGCTTGGCCCAGCAAGGCCGATGCGGGAATTCATGCTGGGGGCCGCGCTTATTCTGTCCACGAACCACCGAGGCCGACTTGCTTTGCAAAAGTGGCTGTGGGGGGACATGTCACGTGTCAAATGGCACGTGTTCAAGAGGAGCGGGTCGGTACTGTTGTGTTTTATTGTTTAAAAAAAAATATACCAAAAAATCCTGCGTTGCCTCAAAGATTAAAGGACCATTCTCATGCAACGGCGGATTGGGATGAACTCATCCTGCTCGCGGGGAGGGGGGGGCGAAAACCGACGACGCGCCGACGAAAAAAAAATGAAAACGTACGACGCAAATGTTTGCCGTGTTGCACACATTCGCGGCGAGATCCAGCTGTGGCGGCTTATTGGGCACAGAGCGAAGCACTCACTCGTCTGCACAGCTGAAGAGAGCCCAGGCCGAGTGGCTGTGTGTACGATACGTCTTCGGAGGGATGTCACGCGAAGGCCTATGATGTCACGGCTAAGCTGTTGAGCAACGTGATTTGTGGAGCTGCTGCAGCTGGGGGTTGGAGAATTATTTGCACAGCGCTGTACTCGCCGCCCAATTGGCAGCGGCGCACTTGGTATACAATTGTTAAAATTATGCGTTTAAAAATGTACCGAAGCATTAGGTGTATTTTATACATATAAAAAACAAAATTAAGCGAGCTTGGGTCAGTGATCGTCTTTACTTTTCGCCTGGATTCACGGTCAGAAATTCCCAAGTGGGGGACAGTTTATCGATTTAAATGACTACGGTCAAATTTCTATCAGAGTGGTACCTATTTTATTTAGCACCTCCAAAGTGATGATGGGTTGCGTTGACACCGATCTGAGCTTTAAACTCGAAACCTTTTTGCATCCGTGTCAGGCATTCTGTCACAATACTCAGTGCTGATTGGTGCACAAGAATATCTAGATTGAATGCATGTGCTCATAATAAAGGTTTTTTGGGTTAGATCGCGTGAGTATAAATGTGTCGTAAACCCGCCACCACCCGACACAGCCAATCGGTAAGGTTTGTCACATAAACAGAACGTGGCAATTAGTTACTGCTTCAGGTCACCTGTGTGTTGGAGAGTAAATCCACGACGTTTGGCTGGTAATTACATCCAGCTTTATCTGGCGATGGTGCCAGAATTGAAAACCTACGTGTCAAACTGTATGTACGTTGAACTTCTATCGCACACTACGTAGCCAACCGTGCTAATCTGAGGTGCGGGGGAAAGGACAACAACAAAAAGGCTTGAGGAGTGTAACGGAGGGTTTTTTTTGAGTGGGGAAATATCGAGTGGAGAAATATTGATTTAGAAATCTATGGTCCAA
This sequence comes from Entosphenus tridentatus, assembly GCA_014621495.2. Taxonomy (NCBI): domain Eukaryota; kingdom Metazoa; phylum Chordata; class Hyperoartia; order Petromyzontiformes; family Petromyzontidae; genus Entosphenus; species Entosphenus tridentatus. Next base: position 3,021,938 of record CM025618.2, read on the forward strand.
TACCCGGCCCCGTTTTGAGAGAGGTACTGTGGACCCTCGCCAACAGCTTGCTTGTGACACATCAAAAGCGTTGGCGTGTCATTCCGAGTGGCTTTTGAGAATTCCGGGAATCGCTTTTCCACGAGCAGATTATTGCGTACCACTTTTAAGACTGTAAAAAAAAGCACATCGCCAGTAAAATATATATAAAGTAATATATTGGTGAATGTACTGCTGTCACTTTTTATCCTGTCAAAAGTTTCCCTCCAGCAGACACTATCACACACCAACTGTCATTTTAAGTACAAATGGAGGCTTTTAAATGATTGTTCATGATTCATTGAGACTCGGAGAAGTTGTTTCACGTGTCGAGGACAGATTTTATTTTCATTCTTAAAACCTCGAAAATGAAACTCATATCAAACGTCAAATACACGGACGCATCTTCTATCAGTGGAAAAGTGTGACATGGTACAACAGTCTAAGGCGATTCTTTTTTTAACCGGGGAAATTAACGAATATATTAAAGGAGCGGCTGTAGATAGTGAAATTGTAATTTATTTTCTTTACCTATCAGCTCAAATACAAATACATGAGCACCTAGTGCTGTGTTTTCCCCAAGTAGACAACAGATGTTCACTCATCTATCAAGGTGTTGGCCCTGTCATGAGAGCACTTGACTCACAGTTGGACTTGATCTCACAAATGTTGCGATCGGACCATTAAGACCATCATCTCTCTCTCCAGTGAAGAAAATGGAGACGACTTATACGACAGGTCAAGAGTGGTTGCCTTTATAGGGGAACATATTCCTGCTTTAAACATTCGGGGTTTCCATCCGATGGCTCAACCTCACTTTGAACTTGATGTGCTTCCCTGATAAAGGAGTTCCCAATGAAATCTACAATTGCACAAAAAAAACGCATCCCAAAATACATGTCACCAATGCTCGGATGTTCAGAGAAAAGAAAGAAAGCATAATGTTAACGCAGCATGAAAAAGAAAAATGTATAAATGATTACTGCTTTTGCATGATGACTGCACACAAACACAAACGTACATTCGAAATGTTTGAAAAACCGCAGTGCGTGCGTGCGTGCAAACAGATTTTTCAAACAAGTAATTTTTTATTTATTTTGGCACTGCTGGCTTTGCTTTTTTGTCGGGTCGGCACAGCCTTTGCGATAACCATCGCGTGTGACGGTCAGATACATCTTAATGTTTTTTTTTTAACATCACGGCAAGCAAAAGGGTTTTTGTCGCTGCCCTTCATCGACCGCGCGACGACGCGAGGCCGCGTCCGTTTGATGGATACGGTCACGTGACCGGCGAGATGGTTAACTTTGCACGCTCGGTTTTTATTTCATTGGATTTTCTCTCCTGGCCGCAGCAGCAGCGTGTGCCACTCTCGTGCAAACGACAACTGGTTTGTGGGATCCGAGTTGTATTTGTTTGTATTTCCACCCCCACCCCCCCAAATTGGACTAATTGTTTATTTGTACACTTAGCTCGTTTCACGATTTTTTTTTACATCGCCGATGCATGCTTGAAATCCAGACATTTTTAGACAGGGGTTTGAGGAATCGCAACCCAGATCGTGTCTGTAAAACCTGCTCCCGTGAGGGTATACTTTGTTTTTTCTACCAGATAAGAGGCGACCTGGCCACATACGGTAGCTCAGCGAAGTGGCTTATCACGTGGACATTTATTGCAGCCAAATGCTCGAAACGAATGTTTATGAATGTGGAGGGAAAAACCCGGAGGACCCGGAGAAAAATCCGCACGATCACGGGGAGAGACACGCAAACTCCAAATATGCAGGCGTCACGGTCAGGATCCAGTCCACAACCTCCTGTATATCGGGCGAGGTAGTTAGTATCTCGTCATTGTGGCGCTGTAGCTGGGTGATGCAGCGTGTTGTCGGGAACGGTGCGCACGTTTTTCTCCACGTGCTGGGAGCCTGTTCAGAAACTGCTTAAGGCGTTTCCTTAATAAGCTCCTAGTACGTGGAGCAAAACGTCGGACATCGTGCCGAACGATGCGGTAACCAGCCCCAAAAAAAAAACGCATCCAGGGAAGCTATAATGTGGCTGGTGGATGGCAGAACAGCAAGTAGGTTTCCAACCTATCTACAGATATTTATTGATTCCCTAATAAGCATGGATTATCTCCAGATACTCCAGATTTAACCTAAATAGACAAATATTAAGATACGTTATTGCCCAAACATGACTAGCAGGACCCCGATGAAAATTAATCTTGAGAGTTAAGCAGTGCTTGGCACACACAGGATTATGACAGTCATGTACGGTATTACTTTTGTTATGATTAAATGAGAGCTGCATTGGGCTTCATAGCAAGCGATTATAAGGAGTTCCATTGCCCTCTGCTGGGCAGTTTAATTTAATTGTGAGTAAAATGTTCAGTCATTGTGAGTAAAATTTGCAGAAGTGGGAACGTTTTGATGGTAACTCGTGGCGACTGACTGCCCATGTTGGTTGCAGATGAAAGGAAAATCCTATTATCATGATTGATATTCTTTAAGTTTCATGACAGCCCAGTTTATACAATTCATCTTGCCAGGGAGACCTTGCAGCCAGTATAATAATGCATTACGTGCACATTCAAAAAGAATAATACAACAGTGCAAATATTTTAAATTAAAAACTTATTTTAAATAAACTTTAGAGACTACAACAATGATGGTGTATAGGTACAGTACATGTTACATCATCAGCAGCAACCGCCATTATCAATCCACTGCTGGATGAAGGCCTCCGAAAGCTGTTGCCATCGAGCACAATCCTGCAATGCATCAATCCAACCAACAGAACATTCATGGAAATGTTTTATTATTTTGCTGCTATAATTTTCCAATGATGAACCATCATAGCTGCTGAGCTATCACTTTTGGCCAGATCGCTTCTGAAAAAGAAGCTAATAGCTCAGTGGGCTTTACGTGGTAAGAATAAAATATTTTTGATTTGAAGCTTTCGTGGCTGCAGGGATTCATATTCTTGGTTCTTTCGGTAAAGTCACATAGAAGGAAAATAATAAAATAATATAAATATAAAACAATACAAATGCTCTATTTCCCTTCTACGTGACTTTACCGAAAGAACCAAGAATAAGAATGAAATAGTTGACTTTTATTTGTGTATATATTTTAAAAGTGATTTGTTTACCTTTCTTATACTTTGCACTCCTATTGTGTTTTGTATTGTTTGTTGTTGTAACGTTCTGACTCGCACCTACTGGATAATGCGAACAAGAGCTTGACAGCTCATGGGATTCCTCTGCTATAAATAAATATTCTGATTCCGATAACGGGATGGTAGGGGAAGTAACTTTGGCTGTTTGGATAGAAATTTGGCGATGAGAGCATAGCGGAGGTGATCTGGGAGAAGGGGTTCCAATGGGTGGGACTCTTGTGCAGGATGGGAGGGGAGGGCAGGTTGCACTGAGACGACACTTGTAGTTGCACCCCGGGGTCAGTGCCTGAAGGGAAGACCTGAAAGCCGACGTTGGGAGGCTGTGAGAGTGGGGCCTTTGGAGGTTGTTGTGTGTCAACTACAACGGTTGCGAGGAGGAAGCGATGTCAAGGTGGCATCAGTGGCATGGGCTGTGATGACCTCGTGACCTTTGGACGATAGACTGATAGAACAATCTCGGCTCATTTAATAGTAAAAACAATTGTAAATAACTTTGGTTTAACAAACCACACAAAGTAACAACAAATAGTGAACGCAGCAACAATTAGTAATCTTCGCCAACGTGACAGTAACGCTAATTTTTGTTTAATCCTTCTTGCTGGAATACAGACAAATTACGTGCAGAGCCAAATATCACGCGACTCATCACCAGGTTGAGACCATCAACTTATCGCACGTGGGAGCCCAATTGAATCGCAGGCGAATTCCTGAATTTGAACCGAGGACCTCAGCGGTGCCAGCTCAGCACCGCGACCTCTGAGCCACCCAGCCAACGACACTTTTCAAACATCGTGAATGGAGCCCTCTCTGTCTCTCTCTTTGCGGGGCACATAATGGTGTGTCACCGCATTGCGTAGGCAACGTACCTGTTGAAGGGCCATCATTTTTCTGGGCCATTCTCTCTGATATGATGCGTTACTCTGCTCACCGAGAGCCGTCTGAATACTGTTCGTCTCACGTGATGCTGTTGAAAGCATAACCGAAATACAATTGGCGTAAATAAAGTTATATAAACCTTTTAAAGGTAAGGAAACAACTCATCTCGCACCAGCATGAGAGAAAGGCGTGTTACGGCGTTTCGTGAATCTCCTGCACCGCTTCGCTCGGGCTGGGCAGCGTGTCGCTCACAACGATGTCCGTCGATTCGCTCTGCATGCTGGGAGCTTCTTCTTAATTGGTTTTCCCCTCCAAATTCAGAAACGTGCGTGTGGATTATCGAGGTCGGTTTTTTGCTGCTATAAATTGACCACGTGATGAGCCACTTCGTTGAGCTGTCATTTGTGGTGAGGTCGCGTCTGAAAAATAAACTAATAGCTCAGTGGGCTTTACCTGGTAAGATAAAATAGTTTAGTTGTATTTGTCTTTTTTTCCAAGTAATTTTTTTACCTTTCCTATACTTTGCGCTCCTATCGTGTTTTTGTTTTTGTTTGTTGTCGTTTTAGCCGCCCCTATTGGATATCTGTGAAAAAAAGAGCTTTGTAACTCATCGGATTCCTCCTGCAGTATAAATAAATACTCTGATTCTTATTCTGAATTGGCCTTTGTGGGTGTTGCATCAAGAAGCAGCGCTCGAACAACCAGAAAACACATCATAAACAAATGGACAGCACGACCCCCAACAAAACCCAGCAAAGCAATGTTGACATCTTTAATCGTGATAAAACTGGCCACTATTTAACTTCACGAGGGGGAGGGAGGTGGACGGACGGGGGTGGTGGGTGGGGGGGGGCTCGCTGATGCAACAGCCGGAGGGAGGCAATTAAGCCAGGGGAAGTTTTTGTGACCTGCCTGCTTTGGACGGCTTCCCTCTGTGCAGGAAACCTCCTTTGTGGGCGAGGATTTTCGGCTGTGTGGGCCGAGCCCTGGGGATAAAGGTCAGCCGCGCGGGTCACTCGAGCTGGGCACCATTTACTGCTCAGATGAACCACCCCAGCTAACCCTCAACACCACCGCCCCCGCCCCTCCGCCACCCAGCGATCCAGCAATTATCCCCCTTTTCTTTCCCACAAGCCCTCTTAAGCCCTGAAATGTAGCAGAACCGAAGTGTGTGTGTGTGGGGGGAGCGGTAGGGCAGCGGTTAGCGCGCTGTGCTCCGGACCCGGCGACCCGAGTTTGAATCCCGCTCACGGCCAACACCAGTGACGATTATCTGAACCGGGCCTGGGCCTCCCCTGGGTTATCTCAGCCTCCAATTAGTGCCTGGTGTGGTGTCTAAACATCGCCACTTGGGAGACTAAGGGGGTCAGGCGTGGTGCTGGCCACCCACCCGTTCCGGCCTTCATAGGTGCTCACTAACAGCACTTGCCCCTACAGTCAGTTACAGGCTGTCCGGGGGGGGGAGGTATCTTTGTCTTTGTGTGTGTTGAGTTGGGAAGCGGTGGTGTAGGGGTTAGCGCACTGCGCTGCGAACCCAACCACCCAGGTTCGATTCCCGCTCACGACCAATATCAGCGGTGGATACTTGATCCAGGTCTGGGCCTCCCTTAGATCGATTCTTAAACTAACAAGTACCTGGTGCAGCACTGGGGAGATAAAGGCGGCCACGTGTGACATTGGCCACCCACCCCGTTGTGTGCCATGTCTGGCTTCATAGGTGCTCGCTAACAGCACTTGCCCGAACAGTCTGTTAAAAGTTATATGGGGGGTGGGCGAATCTTTGTCTTGCAAGACAACGCATGACTGACGTTTTGAAGATAATTTGTTTGCTTGTAAATATGGGTCAATGCAAGGGAAGGATACAACAAATAGCAGCTGACTATCTCGGTGTGTGTTTGTATGGATACGTTTGTGTGTGTGGGGGGGCAAAAAGCGTTGTGCACATACGTATCTTTGGCTGTCGCGATAACGTCCGTTGGTGAGTCGGCACGCATGAATGTCAATCGCCAGCAACTGAGGCTTCCTCTCTAAGCTGCCAGTCAACCTCAACCAGAGGTCACTAATTCTCTGCTGCTGCTGCTGTTGCTCAATGGAGCAACAGCAGCAGCAGCGGAATCCAGGTCTAAGATTGTCCTCTTCAAACTAAACTATTAAACTATTTTTAGGTAAGGCCCACTGAGTTGTATAGCTCTTTTTCAGAAGCGACCTGGCCACAATAACCCAATGAGAAGTGGCTTATCACGTGGCAATTTATAGCGGCCAAATTATCTTAAACGCGCGTTAATTTTAAACGTGGAGGGAAAAACCGGAGGACCCGGAGAAAAATCCACACGACCACGGGGGAGAGACAAGTAAACTCCAAATATACAGCAGGCGTCAGGGTCGGAATTAAACCCACGACCTTCTGTAGACCAGGCGAGGTAGTTAACATCTTGTCCATCCCTCCATGTGTCTCACCAAATAGAATTGACCAAGACTGAAAATATATTCAACAGTACTTTCGTCTCTCTAACTCCTCTACTCCTTTCACCTCGACAACAACAACAAAAGCAATCCTTTACTTTCCTCCACAATCTAATGATGTGCACCTCTTGCAATTTGCACGGCATCTTGAGATGCAGTTGCATTTAGATGCTCTTATGAATTGAACCCTGACTCGCAATGCACGGAGGCTTTGATTTTCACCACATAAGTTACATCGGTGTTTCAAATCGTTACCACGTTCTACCAAAGCTCAGGGTGTGCACAAATCCACTGCGCTTTGATGCACAGCCCCCGATGTGGAATACGCAGACAGTGGCGTGTTCAAGCATTTTTGAGCAAGGGGGAACGCACACTGAAGAATATATGTTTTCTGGGTTATTCAATCGAGCATGTCGAAGCTGAATCGTCCTACGGCTGATGCACCATGGACCATATTTTTAGACGACGTACATATTTATGCCAATGCATCAAATCCTTTAAGCCTACACACTAACACCAAGGAGAACTCTGCTGTCTCAAAAAAATGTCCCGGCCACGATGCCCGCTATCTTCTCAATTAGAGGCGATTAGATGAGGAGTCACGCAAATTAGCCGAGACTATCAGCTCAGTGCCGCTCCCACTCTGCCCCGCACCCACCCTGACCGACCGACCGTGGGTCCATTCACAAAAGAGCCAGAGGTTCCCTTAATGGAGTGTGGAATGACCCCTTAAGCGGTCTCTGCCAGGAGTGAATGACCAAGGAAATACATAGACGGAGGCCGTAAACCGGTAAGTGAATGGACGAGCGCTCGGCGGAAAAATAAACGTTAATTCGTCGGTGGTGTGATAAATAGAGCGGCGCTGTGTCATTCACACACCGCGCACAGTTTGCGAAAATAATGACATGAGCCCTTAGTGGCGCAATTTTCATCTTCAAGGGCCACAAAGTCACATTCTTAATGGCAGGACGATCTCGCAGGCACTAAACTGCTGCGAGGCGATACCACGGTAAGATGATGATAATGGCGATGATGGCGATGACGGCGATGATGAAAGCGTAACTGAAAAAGCCATAGTGAAATGTTTGCCTGCTTAAAACAAGCATGGGGCGGTGCTTTGTTTTCATTGACAGCCCAAAGCCAATCGTACAAATTCCACATTCCTATGGCCAATCTTTCACAGATCAGTCTGCTGACTTCTCACACAAGTGGCACTCATCCCACCAACCCCAGCGGGGTGACTGGGGGCCCGAACGAAACTCCGACCAGGGATTTGATCTCACAAACTCTCATATCGTGAGTTGAGGGCTCGGACCACGCAGCAATGCTGAGCTAGATGAGCTACATACATTGCGCACGAACATTTGACACCATCTGTTGACCAGACACGAAGTGATACAAAATTAGTACGGGTCAAAAAAAAAAAACGTTGGTCCAATTGAATGTTCGACATCGTGCATGGATGGGGCTTAAAGTAACACAATACCGAGCACAACCAAACTCGTGCTCGGGACGACCTGGGAAAATGTGCCAATCGTTCATGTTGTTGCTACTCCTGAAGCCCCATGCCTATGTTTGGACCTCTTAGCCCAGGGCTTGCCCATTGGATCCTGTGCTAAGCCGGAGAAAAAATAACAGGATATTCATGTACGTTCGTTTAGGGGAGAGGGCTCAGTGGTATCTGTGTGTGTGGGTGCGTGGTTGGGGTTGGGGGGGATGTGTGGTGTGGGGGAACGGTCGTGGAGTGTGGAGGTGTTTCTAAGAAGCTAAAGGAGGTGTGGGGTTCTGGTGGAGTAAGTAACACTTAGTGGGTGAGGTTTCAAAGAGGGATTTTGCTAAGTCAATAGACACCACACTTAGCCTCAATACATGGCGGTAGTTGCCCTTATTTCTTGTTATTTTCATTGCATATCTTCTTTCACTCTATTTTGTGTTTTCTAATTTTGGGATATGGGGTTTCCCGCTCCTGTGAATTTAAATTTCGTCACGGCTCAAAATCCGAATCACTTCCAACGGAGTTCTTTGTGTGTGTGTGTGTGTTTTTGTCTTCCCGCTTGTGTGTTTGGTTGACTTTGTCACTAATGTTGACACAGGTCACCCTTGACAGAGAGAGACTTGCAGTCTGGGAGGCTTTCCACCTGATAAAATAGAGGTGTGTATCTATTTTCCATTACTGACGTCTAATTCTGCCTCTCAGATTGCCACGGACCAATATGGCCGATAAAAAGTACTACAGTTCAACACGTCGTAGGCTTCCGCGAGACCAATGTTACTCATAATACATGTGTTTTGGGTGAGATCGCGTAAATATAAATGTGTCGTTAACCCACCACACACCTGACACAGCCAATTAGCAAAGGTTGTCACGTCAACAAAACGTGCCAATTAGTTACGGACTCCAGCACACCGGTTGTGTGCTGGAGAGAAAACCCACAACGTTTACGATTAGGGTGCCGTGACGTTTCGCTGGTGGTTGCAACCAGCATCATCAGGCGATTTTTCCGGAATTGCGAAGAGGTCCTCCTGTTTCGGTTCTTTAAAGTGTTACAATTTGTGTGTAGGTGGATGACGGCCGTGCTGTACGATTCTCCGATGCGTTTTCCAGGTTACGCTGTTTGTTGTAAGATGCCAAACAACATGATTTGTAACTTTGATCATCACCGGTGTGTCGATAGTTCACTGATAATGTTCCATTTTATTGAGGGACTGCTGCTTGTGTGCTGTTATCTCGGTGTGGTCTGGGACTCTCTTGATAAATCGGACTTGTGCAAACAATTTATTTTTATTTAGTGACTTGCGTACCATTTTTTATATTTTGAACTCCTATCGTGTGTCATAATATGTTGACCCTCCCCATACTGCACATCTGTGAAAAAATGCTTAGAAGATCATCGGATTCCTCCTTCAGTATAAATAAATATTCACATTCTAAATGTCTAACGTTTTCCCTCCACGTGCTGAGAGTTTTTTTTGGAGCGGAAATACGAAAGAAGCCCCCAACATGTGCTGCGAGCATTCATTATGCAGAACGAAATGCAGCAGTACAACGTGGCCACCACGCTTGTAAATATAATTATTTACGCTGGGAGTGCAAGACTACAAGTGTTGTCTTTTGTATTTGCCGTGTTAATGTAAAGTATAACTGTAGCCCTGAGCCTTTTTTTTGTAATTAAATCCTTTATATTAAGTTCGCTTGCTTGCTTACGACCGTGCAAATCTTTCGGTCGTTTTTTAACCCACTTCTCGTGATCCAATCGAGCTGACATTTTCCACACAGACTCGTTGTGCGTGACAATTAATGTTCGTGAAAAAAAAAATCCAAAATTTTACACTTTTTAGGACAAAAATATTACATTTAATTACCAATTGCTTAATGCTGGCATGCAATCATCTGACCCATAGGTGGCAGCCATCTCAAGCCAGAGGACGAGAGGACTCTAGCCGCCACGCATATAAAGGATTTATAGTGAAAAACTTTTTACGGGTTAATTTTTTTCCGTGTTGAATCCTGATTCCTCGCCTTCTCTGTCCATTGACAAACGACCGATCATACACCTGGGACGATCACAGACCGATCTCCCCACCTCCTCAGCCTGACCAATATCACTCCCACCCCCACAGATGGTCTTCCGTTTCAACTACCCCCCCCCCCACCCACCCCACCTCAATTTGAGAGCTCTGTAGGAGTGTGGAGAATGAGGTGCAGAGGGAGAACAGGGATGGGATCGGTTGCGTCGGGATTAGGACACTGGGGCACAACTTGGCTTGAATCATTCAATGATTCATCCACCTCGCGTCGGTTAGCGCCGCCCTTGGCCGGCTTACAACACCTCTCCGATGTGTGTGTGTCGAGCTGTACGGCCCAACTGTGAAAAACCTAAGCGGGTGGCTGACAACAGGCCGTGGAAACGTGAGATTTCTCTCTCTCTCTCTCATGTGTCCATCCCTCCTCCCGCCTCGTCGTCGCTTCCTCTCTTCAATTCTCTCTGTCTCCCCCTCCACCACCTCCTCCTCGCACCCTTGTATCGTAACGTTGCCCCCCACCCCCACCCAATAATTCTGCGCTGGCGTGGGAAAGCTGCCAGCTTATCGCTCGACGGGCCCTCTCCGTGCCCTCCCGAGAATCATCTGCCTTCATTTAATCCTATTGAGAACGTCTTAGTTTGGCGTCAGGCAGAGCGGGGTTCTGTGGCTCAAAGGAGGTGGGTGGGTGGGCTGGTGGGGGTGATAGGGTGGGTGGGTGGGCTGGTGGGGGTGATAGGGTGGGTGGGTGGCGTAGTTCTCGGTGTGTCTGTGTGTGTGGGGGGGTAGAGTTGGAGGAGTATGCCGGGGCAGTCGCGCTGCTGTTATTGCTCGTTTGTCAAAATGTCGTGTAATTCGAGATGTGCAGCGAGCGAACAATGGAGTTCATTTATGTGTCTATGGGTTTTTGGTTGTTGTAATATGTATAACAGTTGGGGGGTACGGCTGGTGGCAGTGGGGGTGGTGGTTGGGGGGGGGCAGAGTGTAGTGGCTCGTGCACTGCCCTAAGATTCGAACCGCGTCCGGGTTCAAATCCTGGCCATGCTCGACATCAGCAGCAGCAGCAGCTCGTAGCTAAAGTTGTCCATATACAGCTCCTGTTTGTCAATCTACTGCTGGATGAGGCGCTCGACGCACCGTGCCGGTCGTGAGGTTTATGACCTCGCCGTTGCTGGTGAGTGTGGGTTGGTGAAAGGCAATTGGAATATATTTTGTAGTACAAACAATTGCGTCATCATGGGACCTGCTTTGCCAGTACCTAAATATGATGATAGGGTTTTCCCCTTTGTTATGGCAACAAAACAGGTGTTAAGATGTTAAAACACCAAACTGAAACCTTTCACGAGGAATCATGTCTGCATTGACCATTGTTCTACGCTGCCGTCTGCTGACAACGTTGCTCCGCAGAAGCCTCCAAACACCTGTTTTATCCATAGTGGTTGTCCAAACTTCTCTTGAGAAGGCACTTTACTGAAGACACGTTCGCTTGACATCAGGCGGAGACCCGCACTGCAACAGCCCCGACTCTCCCACGCATCTTCCTTTTATACCAACACGAGGCCACGCCTCCCTTCTCGATCATTCCCGTAGCCACCAGTCCCTTCGCACTCACAGCTGACTCCCCTGTCATTACCTCCACTGGCCACTATTCCACTCACAGCGCATGTGGGGTTCTACTGTCATTACACAAGTACTATCCAGGCTCAAACTTGCTTGGCTTCCAAGATCGGACAAGACCGGGCACATTCGGGGAGATTTGGTCATAGGCTACAACATGGATTGAGTGGACAATGCCTCCTTCAAATATCTGTCTGTTCATAAAAAATATATAAAAGTCGATGTTTCAAAACCGAATGGCCCCACAACCTTCTGGGAGCGCATAATTGAACAATAACACTAATTACATTTCAGCAGCATTGATCCAATTCGAGCGCACTGGACAAGTTTCGACAGGCGGTGTCTCATCAGCAGTCATGCTCGCTTGAATCATGGCTGGTGAACTGCCGCATGCAGTCGACAAAGACCCTCACTTTAACGCGTGGGTCCTCGGTTGTGTTCTCCAATGACGCTCGCGGTTTTTGCTTGTCATGGACATAGGCCAGGTTGCCCCTCTAGGTTGACTCCGCCTCAAATGAGTGACCTGGTGAGGTGTGGGAAGATGAACACTTCGGGAGACAAAGGAGGTTAGGCGTCGTGCTGGCCAACACCATCGCTCCAATCCTTTAGCAAACCCACAATAAACTGGCAGAATTGTGTATATTGTCATAACATAAAATACAATATCTGTATAATAATAAATTACATTTGGTAGGCGCATTTCTTCCGCAAATGCATATAGAAGGTAAAGGGTGCATCCTGCAATCGATTGCTTGTGCCACTCTTGGTGAAAGGGCCTCCAATCGCTGAGGCTCGAGAAAGATGGTAATTTGGCCTACTCTTCCTCTTCCACACTTAGCAGTAGCACTGTTATAGCAGCCATCCTTTTATACTGTTACACCAAGAATAGGATCCTCCCATTACAGCACCCCCCCCCCCCCCCAAGCCGGCCCCCACACATCCGAGAGGATGAGAGGAGATTCCCGGCGTATCGGTAACGAGCTCGCTAGCGGCAATCCAGAGTCAGTTCAGGAGCCACTCGTCACCGCCGTGCAAGGGGGGGGGGGGGGTGGGATTGCAGCGAGCGCATCCGCTCCGCTCCACGGAAGGGGGAGGTCGGCCTTACGCTCGGGGTGAAGGCCCTATTGGGCCAGGGCCACCGGAGTGGAAGGTAGCAGTGGCCTTCACGCGGCCCCAACTCTGTCGAGCGGGAAAAAAGTCGCGACGAATGCCATCAACGGCGGCGACGATCGTCGATCTCCGCCGGTCTCCAGAGCAGCAATAACAACAACAAGCGCACCATTGGTCCCGGACATCAGGTGGCGGTGGGAGGCTGCGATCGCTGGGGGTGTTGCGTGATGCAAAACTCTTGCGACTTCAAGCTGTGCGAGATTCCCACGCTGAGATGCGAGCGGGAAGAAAACGCGCCCCGGAGTTTTTGACGGAGGGGGGGGGGGCGGCAGTGTTGTGGGTCACGATGTTGGGCGTGCGGGTGAGAGAAGTGGAGTGAGTTGGGGGGGAGTTATTTCCACCAGCCTTGTGCCGACAGATGTTACAGCAAAGCAAAACAAAAAATACAAGACTACAAAAGCTAGAGTTCAAGAGATCAAGTTAGACGTTGCTTCCATATTCGTTTTTTCTTCTGCTAAAAGCTGTCGATGTACCACATGTTGATTGCTAATGTATTTATCCAAGTTACACAGGGGGTGGCCTTGATGTTTGAAACTGGAATGCTGATGAAAGGCAAACTTAAAAAACGTTCTTCCTATTTTCAAGTCCCATCTCCTGGTGTGGGGATTTGAATCAATGGGCGAGATTTTTTGAATGCCCACCCAGCCATGTGAGAACACCGCAGCCGGGCTGGTCGTGAGCGATCGGCTAAAGTTTTGTGTACTCCCACCTCTTCCAGGATGTGCAGCCAACGTGGAAGAGTAGGCCAAAATACCCTCTTCCGCTCCATCTAGTGGAGGTCCTTCCGCCAGCAGTGGCATCCACCACCACTTGTATCTCGATTTCTTTACTTAGAAGAAAATGTCTTCACCGCTCCAACGAGCGTCGAGCAGTGCCCGATCACTGCTCGCAGCCGTGAGCAAGTGGTGGAAATTCGACATTGCTATGGTGGGGACTAGCCTTGCAATGGTGGAAATCCATGGTTGACTTTCATACAAAGTGGTGCTAATTTGTATCGACCCTGCAGGGAAGATGCGTTGAGTCGAGCCACCACCCCCCGTCTGAGATTTGATCATGCAAGGCTTTTCCAAATCTGAGCCGAGCATCTTTCCACAAGTCTGGGACCCAAATCTAGCGATGTGAACTGATGACCTGGCGATTTCGAGTGAAGTATCCTGCCGCTGTGGCCACTCGGCCATGCAAATGCTCCTGTAATAATTACAACCATTGTCAGCGCTATGTCAATCCACTGCAGGATGAAAGCCTTGCCCAACACCGCGTTGTTATGGGGCTTGTGTGACCACACTGGTAGTCGGCGCGCGTTGGAGAAGGGGGACCCAGGACTGCTTCAGACATGACTTGCCACCGATGTTACCTGCTCATGGGAATCGAACTGGTAGCGCAGTATAGAAAATATGGTGTATCCCTGTCATAATTGCGCACGCCGTATAAAACGGTGGACACCAATATGCAACGAAATATAATGGACATATACACACCTTTTCTTGTTTTAGAATAGGTATAATTGTTTTTTTCAGAATAATGTAACCATTCCATTTAACCCATTGATTTGCCGAACAAGCTTAATTAACACAAATGACAGTTGTTTGAATGAAAAAGGTGAAATGCAAAGCTGATAAATTGCCTAAAAAATCCCCCATTGCTGTTAGCAGGCACCTAATAAGGGCGGCATGGTAGACTAGGGCATGGTTCAGCTGGCTCTTTTGGCTCCACAATGCTGAGGTGGCATGGCTTGCAGCGAAGTGCGCTAATCACTGTGCCACCGCTCCCAGTTAACAAAGACACCCCCTATAGCCTCAACAGACTGTTGGGGCAAACGCTGGTAGCGAGCACCTATGAAGGCCGGCACGGCACACGAGGGGGTGGGTGACCAGCATCATGCCCAGCCACGTCACACCAGGTACTCATTTGAGGTTGAGTCGTCCTAGGGATAGACCCAGGACCGATAAACACACACGGGTACACACGTACACGTGAACGCGTGCACGCGCGCATTGGGTGCACACAGACAAACACTCACGCGCAAACAGCCAGAGGGTGCCAATTAAAATACTCAACTGCTGCAATTAACTTCCCCCTTTGTTCATCCGATCTGACAGATTCATTACTGCCGGGGAGAGCGACAGAGGATCGAGTGAGACAGAGGGAGATATTGTTCCTTTCGAAATTCGGGTTGGGTGAGTGGCTGAAGGAAAAAAAAGATGTAGGATAAAGCCCGTGCCCCCGAGGGACCTGATATGAGAGGGCCGTTGAGGAGGAAGTGTGGATTCCAGATTTCCAAGAGGATAATCCGACAGGGCTGCCGTTTGCCATAGGGCTGGAAGAAGATGCCCTTCCACTGAAAATCTGCCCCGTCTTGTGCGTCCCAAATGAAGTAATGACTTCGGGTGAGTGGGTGGCCGAGTGCTTAGCGTGCTCCCACTCCTCCCCCGCCCCTGGTTTTAGGGTTCAAAGGTTTGAATGCAATCACACGCCTCCCGGTAATAATGCACTCTCAGCCACTGCCCTGCAGCAATGCTGGGTATATGGCTGCACGGAACGAGCAGTTGACTTGGCAAACTGGCTCAGCGGTGAGCGAGCTGGCTTCCGAGTTATCTAGCCACGTACACGTGTGTGCACTCTGTAGGGTTTGCCGTGAGGAGTTCTCTGGCTAGCTGTACGTGTGTGCACTCTGTAGGGTTTGCCGTGACGGAATTTTTCCATAGCTCTGACCGTCGTCGTAAGCCATGGCCGATCCACTGCTGGATGAAGGCCTCTCCAAACCACCGTTTAATCGCTCACGACCCTGAGATGAACTAATCCACGTATAAATTTCGATTTAAAGGTTTCGTGACTGCAGGGATTCATCTTCTTGGTTTTTTCGGTAAAGTCACGTAGAAGGGAAATAATAAAATAATATAAATAAAACATATTTTTATTATTTTACGACGTTTCGGCCACAACGCAAGCAGCCGTCCTCAGGTGAAGAACAGGTCTGTCGGAAAGACAGCGTCTGAATGAAACACCACCAGGCTTGGAGCGTATATAATCGACGTATATCACCCGCACGTGGGGTGATTGTCTCGTTCCCATTGTCTTAGTGGGTGTCCTCTCAGACGCGTTCCGTTCCTTGGCTGCCACTCCGTGATTATTTTTGACCATGGGCGATCGTTCCTACTCGGGATGTGACCTGCCTTGCACACCCACCTAACGTTTCCCAACATCACAGGTTTTCCCATGACGTTGCATATCTTGGGAATCAAATGGAGGAAACGTTACACGATATTGTGGTGACATTGTCATTCTGATGACATTGTATATCTTGGGGAATCAAATGGAGGAAACGTTATGAGGACCTAATAAAATAAGCCTGCAAAGTTGGGCTCAGGATAAATATGAGCACGAAACCGAGTCCATGAACCACACGTTGGCTAAACAACTGGGGCTATGTCAGCGATATGACACAATACCATATTACATTTCCGGATATGAGATGGAACACAGAGGCATGTTGTCTTTTACTGTGAGCAGTGGGGAAGTGCTGACCCCCATTGAGCCAACACAGTGGACATTTCACATTCTCATGACAGGGGGGGGGGGGGGGGGGGGCGATGCATAGAACGGCCACTTGAATTCCCCAAAGATAAAGGCGCAGCTCTGCAGTTGTGCTTTCTCACACACTGCTGGTGGAAGGTGCCTCCACCAGAGGGAGCTGGAGAAAACCCAACCGAAGGATATTGGTCTACTCTTCCACGCTTCTACGTCTCCTCTTGCCCAGCTGCTGTGACATAGATGCAGAGCAACACCCACACGCACTCAGGTGGTCAAGTAGGCCTCGGCAAGGTAAGGTAATTGTACCCTTTTTACCGGGTAAAAGGGTAAAGGGTAAAGGTGTCGACATGCCAAGGGGTAAGGGTAAAGGGTAGGGTGAAAGGTAGGCTCGTTGCTTTTTACCTTTTACCTTACCT
>CM025618.2:3038733-3082647 GCA_014621495.2 Entosphenus tridentatus
AGGTAGGGTAAAGGTAGGCTCGTTGTTTTTACACTTTTACCTTACCTTGCCGAGGCCTATGGTCAAGCCAGATCCATCCGCGTCAGGAGCAGCGGAGTGTATCGCATGTGATGTCTCCTTTCGTGTTTGTCGATCGGGCATTTGCGTCGTCAAACGTTGTACGATCTCAGTTCCGGATGACCACGGTCGTGCACTACTGCAGAGTTTGTAATTTTCCGCTTGTGCATCTGTCATGGTTTGTGCAGTGGATGCGGTTTAGGGTGGACCACGAGCTTCCTGGGACATCCAACCCAGGGGATCATCTGCGTTGGGTGCTTCACAGGGTTCATGCTGTTAGGTTTTTTCGGTAAAGTCACGTAGGTAAAAAATAAAATTGAAAGTTGATAAAAGTAATAATGGAAATAAAAGAAAATTGTAAATCACGACGTTTCGGAGGCAACACAATTACTTTTTTCAACTTTTAATTTTATTTTTTACCCACGTGACTTTACCGAAAAAACCTAACAGTATGAATCCTTGCAGTCACGAAAGCTTCAAATCTAGAATGCTTTACAGGGTGTTTGTTTGCGAGTGTCTTTTGAACGCCACTCAGCTCTCCAAGCTTCGCCGGCGGATGATCTCGCATTGTCGGAGGGTTAAGCGCACGCGCGTTAAAAAGGGCTTTTCGTGACTTGTTAGGCGATGCCGAGGGAGGTCACTGAGTTCCCGATGCGTGGGAAGGCGACCGTTTTACAGGTAGGAACAATGTTCCACACTGCCCACCAGGGATTAATTGTCTGTCTGTCTGACTGTTTGTCTGTCTGTCGTGCATAAATAAATATATAATACACACAGCTCTTTGATTGGTGGAGACCTTACAAACAGCTCTTTGATTGGTGGAGACCTACTGCCGGGTACGGAGAGGGGAGGTGCCTAAGGGAGGAGGGTCAGGGGAGGGGCCTAAGGAAGGGGGGAGTCATGAAAGGGGCCTGAGGGGGGGGGTTCAGAGGAGGGGCCTAAGGGAGGGGGGTCAGGTGGAGGGGCCTAAGGATATGGAGGGTTGGTCAAGGGAGGGGCCTAAGGGAGGGGGGTAATGGGAGGGGCCTAAGCAAGGGGAGGGGGCTGGGTGGGTCACCCCGTGGTGCCCTTATAAAACTCAACGTTTAACCTACACACTACACTATACACGACACGATACACTACACTTATACAGGTAGTAACAGCTTCCACACTGCCCACCAGGTATGAGTTGTCTGGCTGTCGTGCACGAATGCGCTGTCCAACCATGTTCCTACCTGCCCACTCCGAAGGAACGTGTTTTGAAAGAGGTCGGAGTTACCCACGCTTCATCCCATCACACGTCAACTGCTGATCCACAAACTGCAGTGCACCTATTGGTACTGCTGGTTGGACAGAGACATTGGGGCGTGGAGATTTAAGCAACGTTTGCATTTCGATTTCAAGCTTTCGTGACTGCAGGGATTCATCTTTTTGGTTCTTTCGGTAAAGTCACGTAGAAATAAATTAATAAAATAAAAATAAAATGTTTTATTTTTATTATTAATAAAAATAAAATCAAAAATGTTTTATTTTTATTATTTTATTATTATTTTTCTACGTGACTTTACTGAAACAACCAATAAGATGAACGTTTGCATTGTTCCTAACTCGCGCACAAACGGTCACGTGTTCTAACTACTGCCCTGAGATGATGTTGCTCGAGTCGACGAGCCCCCCCCGCCCCCCCGGACCGGGGGGGGAACTTTCAACCCTCGGACTGCTGTGTCGAGCGCTAAGCCAGCAGTGCTGCCAGCTCGGATAACATAACGGGTCTCTGAGCCTTCACCCACCCCCCCCACTCTACCTTGGCATCCTTCATCCTCACCCTCGACTCCTCGATCCGCCCCCCATCCCTCCCCTCCACCATCCCCCAACTTTCGTCGATTTTAAACAGTGTGCTCCGAAAGCGGAGTTTACTGTGGGGGCAGGGCGGGGGAGAGAAGGTGAGGGGGTTCGCTTCGTACCTCGCATTAGGAAAGGCGGGAGTGCGTATCGTTAAATTATATTTAATTTTAATTGTAATCTCCCGATTATAAATTCATTGAAGTTGTCCAGTTTGGCCGGAGTGTTGAAGCCCCTCCCTCTGTGCTCCCCCCCCCGCCGCAAACTCCGCCCATGGTGTTGCTTCCTTTATGTCAGTGGATCTTATTAACCTGGCGGGGGGGGGGGGGGGGCGCGCACCCCCCCAGGGGGTGCACGCGACCCCCAGGTTTTAGAAGGTAAATTCATGAAAACATCAAAGCTATGAACATAAAAACTTTTTTTTTTTACGATTGAGAACCAAAGGGGGTGCAAGGCTGCAGTAAAGGTTAAGAACCACTGCTTTAGAGAATATGGTTACTGGGGGGGGGCAAGGGGGGGTCGAGTTGGAACGAGGATTAGCAAAGGAGGGAGGGTTGCGACACAAGTGACGATGATTTGGTGGTGGTGGTGGAGGGGGTTCTTTGGAGGTGCGCGGTGCTGCGGCTACTGGGATGGACGTTATGGAAAAGAAACCGGCTTGAGTCATGGAATGATTTAGTTAAGTGTGTGGTGGTGGTGGTGGCGGTGAGTACGGAGGAAGAGAGAGAGAGGGAGAGGGGGGGTGGCTTTATGTGTTGCTGGGGGCCGCCTGGGTTTAGTTTCACATTAAGACCCTGGTCTCAGCAGGCGGCCGGGCAAATTAAAGTAATTAACGGGAGTCGCTGCACAGTTTGCGATGTCACAGGGCCGGGGGTGGTGGCGGGGATTGTAGTGATTCAGCCCTACAAACGATCACCCCTGGGGGTATGCTCGCTAACAAGACCTCACAATAAATGTGTGAGGGGTGTTTGTTAAGAGATTAACGTTTGATATAATAACGATAATTATAGAAGGTTTTCAATAGGACACCCTGCTGCCAAAACAGCCTGCGCGAAGGTGCATTGATGAGTAATAATTACGATGGTAATGATGATGATGATGATAATTACAAAGGAAACACAAAATCCTCACGCCCTTTATTGTTAGCGGTGCCTTCATGGTGAACAGATATATAGCAGGCTAAGGTTCTGAGACGTGGCCCTTTCGAAACAGCGGAAAGACGAGCCTATAACAATAATAGCAATACAACGAATCCTTTGGCAATGCTGCTCCTGCTGCATTGGCAGTGATGCTGGAGGGAAATTAACACGAACAAAAATCAACACAATTCGTCAAGAACACTGGCCTTAAAGGAAAACAATATAAATGATAGGCGACGTTTCGGGACTATGGCCCTTCTTCCTAGCACGTAAATAGAGGGGGCCTGAGAGAAGGTGGATAATAAGAGTTGGAGACTGCACTTTGCACTTTGGGACCCGCTGAGAATTACATTGTATAGTGATCATCATTTCAACGCCGCGTATTTGCCCAGAAAAAGTTGCTTCCCCGAGTCTCAAGGCAATGTTGTTGTTGTCGTTGTTGTATTAGCACCTTTAATGAGTGACGTATGGGAGGAAACCGGAGTACCCAGAAGGGACCCCACCACCTAAACGAATTAGGGGGCAGCGGTGGCTGGTGACTCGGGAAAACAACGAGTGGATCATAGAAATGTGGAAATGGATAACAGGAGATTTTTTTTCTTCCCCCCAGAGCCTTGAGGTCTTGTGGTTAATAGTAATTGGTTAGAAGGGGTTCCGGTTTAGAGGAGTTATGTTGTTTGTGTGATCGCAGTGATAAAATACAGGGTGCTTCGAAAATATGTTCAAAATTTAGAAGAATTTGAAACAATAACCACGAGAAACGTGCCTCTGGAAACCACCTGGAGAAGATTCCAGGCACGCGTTGACAACGATGGCGAACAAGTGGAGACTCTTTGACATATTCAAGCTATTAGCATACATTTATTATCATAGTCTTGGTTAAGTAATAAAAATAAAACATAATAAAATTATTCTCACGACGTCCTCAGGTGAAGAACAGGTCTGTCAGACGCTGTCTTCCCGACAGACCTGTTCTTCACCTGAGGACGGCTGCTTGCGTTGTGGCCGAAACATCGTGAAAATTATTTTATTATGTTTTATTTTTATTATTTCACTTCTACGTGACTTTACCGAAAGAACCAAGAAGATGAATCCCTGCAGTCACGAAAGCTTTAAATCGAAATATTCTTGGTTCTTTCGGTAAAGTCAAGAATATGAATCCCTGCAGTCACGAAAGCTTTAAATCAAAATTTCTTATCACGTGTTGTCCGTTCTTTTTCCATTAAAAACTAGTCTCATTTAAGTGTTACCATTTGTTTGAAGCACCCCTTATTAAGTATCTCAATACTCAAATGAACATGTGATGGCGCTTGCGTGCATTGTTAACCCTGGGCTGTTGGTGAAAATTCATTGCTATGTTAGTGGCCAGCCTCCCCACCATTCGAAAATCATTGTTGACTTTCGACAAAATTGTACTTTTTGTTGTTGTTGTCAACCCCAGAGGGATGATGGGCCATTTTTTCCCAGACCTAGATTTTAACTCGCAATTATTGCCTTTGGCTATTACATCACCACTTAATTAACTCTGATTGCAATCATTCAAATTTATTATTATTAAAATTTGAATTGTATCTTATGAATTTTCTTATAATATTAAGATTTCTTTTTTCTATTTACGTAACTTTACTGAAAGAACCAAGAATATCATGATTACAATCGTCCATTACAATTCCCCCTTACCGAACTTTAGACAACATAGGCAAAATGTAATAAGGCTTCCTTCCATACATTTTGCTGTGGATGTGGAACATGAAAAAGCACAGTGTAGACGCATAATTAGGCGTGCCTAACACCCTCGCTGTGTATTCGTGTGGTGTGAGAGCGAGGTGCATGTGCGAATCGCATTGCAAGTTGGGTCGCACACTGTGCCGTGAACATTACAACTTTATTTCGCTTCGCAGCCACGGCTAACGTCAGTGGCAAGTGGCATCTTAGCTTGTTCAGGGCCTCCGCTAAGTTTATTCAGCTTTACATTAGTACCCGATGCTGTGTGTGTGCATTTGCATAAACATCAGCCTTGTGTGGTTTCTGACCACACCGTTCCCTCGTGTGATGTCTTGCTTTAATAGGTGCTCCTAACAACACTTGCTCAGTCTGTAAGCCGAAATGGTGGTGGGAGGGGAGGATGTTCGTGTGAAAGATTCATGAAGCGTTTGTTCATTCGCGATGCAATGTGATGGGGTAAAGTGTAGTGGGCATTTCCATCTCTTCCAAGAAGTCTTGCCATCATGGAAGAGTAGGCCAAATACCCCCCTCCCCTAAAAATCATCTCCAGAGCTCCGTCAAGTGGAGGCCCTTCTGCCAGCAGTGGCATGAGCAAGCGATTAAAGCGCTGTACCTGGAGGTTTTTTTTCAAACCACATCATTTGCAAGTGGTATCTGATGTAAACATCAGTACAGTACTGGGGAGACTGAGACGTTCAGGTGTGGGAAAACATTAATAGGTGCTCGCTTACGGCTCTTGCCCCTACTCCTACTTACATATACACACGAAATGGGTCGTCTGTCTGCATGTTCTGGCTTCCATTTGTCATATCTTACATTCCTGCTTCGGTTTGTTATCACTGCTCTTCTGTCTTCCAGGCAACGCGCAATCTCCCTTGGCCCTCGACTAACTTACGACGCGAAAGTCAAACTGAAGCTGCGAGAGCGTTATCTCATAAGAAAGCACTGAATGTACGTCTATTCGATCAATACACGTGTAGCGCTTGCACGCATCAAGGCATCGTGTTACTGTCGTCCCAAGTCTGAATGTGTTTATTTGTTTCTCCGCGATAACAAGTTTGTTATTAACTCAGTCAATAGTCTCCCTTATCTTCCAGCGATAATGTATACTCAACGTCTTTTGATCCCAACAAGAATTGCATTAATGTACATTCGTATACTGCGCTGTGTGTCTTTACTCTGGTAAAGCCTGAATAGGCGTGGAGTGGTGGGACACTGGTTGGCACACTTTTCCATCAACCCACCCCGCGCAGTTTCAAGTCTAAGTTAGTTTTGTTTAACTAGTTGATAAATCTGTCATGTGACAAGGTTTCGGCATTCTCAGCATGGAAGAGTAGACCAAATACACTCTAGAAGATTCCCTCAAGGAGCTGGAGAAGTGAGAATTTGCACTGATCAACCAGCATGGTACCAGTTGTTGACATTTCACCAACTGCTACAGATTGTATTGAACTAGGCGTGATACGGCGGGCTCGGATCAACCACGAGAGGGATTGAAACTCGGCTACCTTGCAGCCCCGAGTTAAGCGCTCTGACAAAGTACCTCCGTTTCTGTGAGTGCTAAGAGTGATGTTATCCCGCTATTGTAGACATTTGCTAATGACACTGGTGAGATGGAAATTCTGAAATTTAAAAAAATGCATTGAAATAATATTATTATTGCACAAGGCTCTTTAGACACGAAGCTGATAGGGCATTTCAAACTTGACTCTCCTCTGATCATAGACACTGAGCGAAAATATTTTTCCGTGCTAAACGGTGCCAAGATAAAGCGAAAATATTTGAGAGGAAAAAAAAATCCCCCTCCCCCCCGAACCACATGTTAAACTTGTTGGTGAGATTAAGTATCAGTTAAAACACATTACCTCATGCCGTGTCGAGGAGCAAAACACAACTGCAGCACGAGAATTTGTGTCGTTATTATTTATATATTTCCCTCGTGTTGACTTTCGTTGGCGGGAAGCTGGGGGGGGGGGCTTTGTGTGAAGATTGCCAACACAGATAGAAGGTGGCTACGAAAAAAAGGAGGCTTCTCTCTTGCCCGTGTTGCGATGTCGTGTCGGCCTGTTTTTGAACCGCTCTTTCGAGGGGGGTGGGGGGAAACATCGTTCGTCGTGAGCTCACAAAGGAGGAAGAATGCCGCTTGGAGCGGGGGGTCCGCAGCCTGGCGGATCCCGTGCCGCGTGCGGTGGCTCTTTAAGGACTGCAGAGTGCGGGCTCTTGAAATTGGTAAAAATGAATGGCTCTTGTTGTTGTTTTGGTTGCCATGGGAGTTTACTATGGAAGTCCAGTTTACCATTGAAGTCCATTTCACCATGGAAGTCCAGTTAACCATGGAAGTCCAGTTCACCATGGAAGTCCGGTTCGCCATGGAAGTCCAGTTCACTATGGAAGTCCAGTTCGCCATGGAAGTCCAGTTTACCATGTAAGTCCAGTTTACCATGTAAGTCCAGTTCACTATGGAAGTCCAGTTCGCCATGGAAGTCCAGTTCACCATGGAAGTCCAGTTCACTATGGAAGTCCAGTTCGCCATGGAAGTCCATTTCACCATGGAAGTCCAGTTCACTATGGAAGTCCAGTTCGCCATGGAAGTCCAGTTCGCCATGGAAGTCCAGTTCATCATGGAAGTCCAGTTCACCATGGAAGTCCAGTTCACCATGGAAGTCCAGTTCACCATGGAAGTCCAGTTCACCATGGAAGTCCATTTCAACATGTAAGTCCATTTCAACATGTAAGTCCAGTTAACCATGGAAGTCCATTTCACCATGGAAGTCCAGTTTACTATGGAAGTCCAGTTTACTATGGAAGTCCATTTCACCATGGAAGTCCAGTTCACTATGGAAGTCCAGTTCACTATGGAAGTCCAGTTCATCATGGAAGTCCAGTTCACCATGGAAGTCCAGTTCACCATGGAAGTCCATTTCACCATGGAAGTCCATTTCAACATGGAAGTCCATTTCAACATGGAAGTCCATTTCACCATGGAAGTCCAGTTTACCATGGAAGTCCAGTTCACCATGGAAGTCCATTTCAACATGGAAGTCCAGTTCACCATGGGCAGGGGTTGGCAAACCGCGGCTCAGGAGCCGCATGCGACTCTTGATGGACTGCTTCTTGACAGTTAATTAAGGACCACCACCGTCTCGTATTATTCAGCACACAATGCATTGCGGCTCTGAAAACGTTAAGGCGGTTTCTTTTTGAACGGAATTTGAAAAAAAGGCTCTTCTTGTTATTTTGTTTGGCGACCCCCTGGCTTGTAGACTTAACACAGTCACTGTACCCCATTCGTTCTCTTGGGTTGGCAACAGGTGAGAGTTAATCGAGCGCACTTTCTCAATTCAACGGAGAGAGAATCTGAGCTGTTGCCATCACACAACGTCGCATTATCCAACTCGCTGGGGACTGATAGGTCTATTGGCGGACGTGTGAAAAAGCCTAGGTTTAATTCTAGATTTGAAGTATTCGTGACTGCAAGGGTCCATACTCTTTGTTTTTTTCGGTAAAGTCACGTAGGTAAAAAAGGAAAAAAAAATCACGACGTTTCGGAGGCAACACAAGCTTCCGTCTTCAGGTGGAACCGTCACAGCAAAATTGCTGTACTCATACCTGTCAACCCCGAATGATCAGTTGCCCTACCTTATTAGAGACCAATTCAGACCGTATTGGTCACCCCGTGCCCGTATAAATCTCAACGTTCATCCTGCAAAGTCCATTCACAAAGGAGAAACACAAACAAATAGACACAAACCTTTTTTTGCTTTTATTGAAACGGGTGTATGGACCTGAAAACTCAATTTTCCTGTACAAGAATACGCGGTAAAACGTATGTGTAGACACGTATGTATAATTACTGAACCACCTCGTCGAAGACGATCTGGCCAGCGTGGAAGAGTAGGCCAAAAATACCCTCTGGTGGAGGCTCTTCAGCCAGCATTTGGTGTGAGTAGGATACTGCAGGGCCGCACCTTTATCTTTATACAATATTCATGAATCGCTTAAACGAGTGATGAGCACAAGTTTGTGCTCATTACACGTACTATTGGAACCTCATTTGCCTTTTGGCGTCATCTGGTCCAACCCATGTGAGACTAGGCTCTAAGGAAAGCTGTCTCGGGTGTGGACCAATCAACTTCAAGGCCAGTGCATACATTATCAGAGTTATGTTTTTTGTTTGCATTTACGACTGCAGGTATTGTGGTCTATGCAAACATGACTCCTTGTAAAAAAAGGTGTCAGTTTTGTTGCCAGGTAGAAGGGTAAAAAACCAATTATCATCATTACACGTACTTGGGATGCGTACTTGCAAATGTTTGACCACAGCAACACACAACGTTCGTATTGCTTGCCTACAGACGGAGTCATTTACCTCTGGATAATTACTTTTATTCTCAACTGCAAAGTCGTCCTTAATAAAACTGCAATGCGTAAGTGGCGTGATTCCTCATTAGGCCTCGGTCTCCACCGCACCGGTCACTTTGGATTCCATCAAGGTTGCCCGATGAATTGAACGCTGCATTGAGCGAATAACTTTGAGCCTAAGAATAAGAATAATAATGAAACAAACTCAACACATTCATAAATCTTCTTGGTTCTTTCGGTAAAGTCACGTAGAAGGGAAATAATCCTGCATAATGCACGGACACAAGTAGCACTAATCACATACCTGCATTTCCCATAAATATGCTAAATTCCTCTTGATATGCACATTCTTTTGTTAAGGCGCCCCCCCCCCCCTTTTCCCCCTTCCAACCCAGCTTATATATATGCTCCAAGCACGTGTGCTGTTTCATTCAGACGCTGTCGCCTCGACAGACCTGGTTTCACCTGAGGATGGCTGCTTGCGTTGTGGCCGAAACGTCGTGAGAATTATTTTATTATGTTTTATTATTTTTATTATTTTATTACTTCCCTTCTACGTGACTTTACCGAAAGAACCAAGAAGATATTATTATATTATTTTATTATATAAATGTATTATGTTTTATTTTTTTTATTTTATTATTTCCCTTCTACGTGACTTTACCGATAGAACCAAGCAGATGAATCCCTGCAGTCACGAAAGCTTTAAATCGACATTCATAAATACTACTGGCTTTTTAAGGAAAACATATAATAGGCGACGTTTTTTTGGGCAATGACCCTGTTTTTTTTAAAGCGCATGAATTGCTTTGTCATGAGGCTTTGCACTGCCTGGTCATTGCTGCTCTCTAGTGGTCGTATCGTAGCATAATTCGTTAAACAGGGCAGTGAAAGCTCTTCGTTTGCGGATTTTCCTTTCGCGAAATTCCATTATTCGAGAGTTTACATTTGTACACCAGTTCAAGTTTCGCGCCTGTCCCCCCCCCACCACCAACCCCTTGACTATTCGCGTATTCGGCAACTTTGCATAATGGGTACCGGAGGGGTGACTTGCTTTAGTGGTGGAGCGCGGGGTCCCCGTGTGCGAGCGTCGTCGTGTGACACGAACAGGCCACGCGCAGCGCATTGCCTTGGGCATCGATCCATCCACCCGTGGGGCACGTTTCCATACGGACGCCGCGATGGCGCGTGATGAACGTTGAAGTGACCGTGACGTTTTGTATTGGGGTGAATACAACTTTCAAATTCACTAGAAATTGTATTGACGTGCGTTCATTTATATATTATATTTTGTTGTACCATTTTGTGTTATTCTCTATTTGTATATTTGTACAATTTAATGAAGTATATGGATGTTCTGTTATCAAACATTATCTCCAGTATCTTTAGTCGGACACGGGGACCTAACCCCTTATTCCCCATATAAGCACTGTCTCTGTATTCGCGATTTTTACTTTCGTGCAGATTTTCAAGAACCTAACCCTTGCGTATGTCGAGGCCTCACCGTATTTACATGTTGATTTAGCTTGGTCCAATGTCACACGTTTTATACAGCATGTCATCATCATCATCAAAGGGCCCTGATTGCATCCTGTAAATGAGCCTTTAACTCTGTACAAAGAAAATTACCAAGTGCATGTTGTGACTGGCAGATTCATGTAATGAAGGATCTTCTGCTTAATGATGAAGGCTTCCCCAGGTCATCGCCATCTCTCAGTTCTGCCATGTAACAAATCCATCGAGCCTTTGCTGCACACAGCTGATTCCATTGCTCCACTTACACCTTCAAATCTTTGGCTGATCATGGCGAATTAATATAATGAGATAAAGATATGGTAATTATATATTTTAAAATGAAAGCGATTATCTGGCCACTCGGTTGTTAGATAAAACCTGGTTGACTCGGTCTATCATCCATGTGTGGTTGATAAAGCAAGTGTGTAGTAAATCAACAATGGTCGTCTCATGAGAAACTTCTAGAAATTCCATATTCCCGTTGTGGCAGCCACGAGTCTCGAAAGTAAAACATGAGCCTAAATACATACAACAAGTAATCAATTGTTTCTTTAAACTTCAACTTTTGTTTGTTTTTATAAATTATATACTCCACTTTTCTGGCCAGTATCCAACTATGACATAACTTTGAAAAACATGGCTGTGATTTCCGTTAACCACGTTTCCTTCCTTAGATTTAGAAGAAAAAAAACGCGCATACACACACGCTAAAAAAGCAGCTGTGTAATATTACATGGTTTGTAGCCGAGAAAACTGTTTCGCCACAATGATAGGTCTCAGCCAGCACAGCTGCCAGCTGTCCTTCTTCCTCTGCAAACAAATCTTGTTTCTCAGATGGAATCACCAATTGGCAAATTAAATTGTAATTGTTTTTAGATTATCATCACTGGACAGCCAGATTGCTGGCATGCGGCAATTTAACGGAACGGCCGCTATGTTTCTTTGCGGGATTAAAACTAAAATTACTGTGTATTTTTTACATGTACATTTGGCAAGGGTAATGGCACGGGGATAGTGCCATGAAATAATGGTGAGCACACTGGATTTGCATTCCCAGTGAGGCAGTTGAAACAATGGGCAGGTTTCTTAAATCGCCGAGCCTCTGTCGTTTACTCATCAGTATAAATGTTTCCACCACCACAGTGCAGTCGATCGGCAGGTTGTCTGTGGTGGCACACACGTACGTTGAACTTTTTTGCACCGTGCGTAGCCGACCGTGCTAATCGGAGTGGGGTCTAAAGTGTGGGTACTCCTCTTCCAAAGACAGATGACCAGCATTTAAAAGAGTAGGCCACGATACCCTCTGTGGGGGGCTATTTTGAGCTCCCTCTCGTGGAGACCCTTCCACCAGCAGTGACGTGAGCAAGCAATTGCACGGCTGCACCCTTTACCTACACTATGTATTGCTTTTCCAGTTGGTAGATGTGAATTAATTTTTTGAAAATAACATAATGCTGCAATACTTATATGAGTAACATGAAGCCTTGTTCGGCTTTCGCCTCGACCACCCATTCACGTTTGACCTCAACGGATTGCAACTCGATCAGTTTTAGCATCGTGATTTTCACCAAGTTTTTTTGGTGCCCGAGGTCAAAGGTCAGAGGTTATTCGTCGCTCATTTTCAGTACAACATGTCCCTGGCTCTTTCCAGTCAGAATGAGCCCATGCTTGACTTTCCACGACCATCGGCCACGCTCCTTCAACGCAGACATCGCAAGGCAACAACAAACTCTCTCCTGAAGCCCTCTGCTGGCTAGCAGACTTCGGCATTGCCGAGAATAGATTTACCCCAGTGCCCTCACTTGATAGACAGATGCGGTTTAGGGTGGACCATGAGCTTTGATCCTCTACGAAGCTCATGGCCCACCCTCAACCGCATCCTTACAGGCCGTGGAAGATGTGGATACCTGATGCGCACATGGAAAATAAATCAATAAACTCTCCAGTGCGTGACTGTGGTCATCCAGAACAGACCGTACCACGTGTAACGACGCAATTCCCGATCCGCACAAACGAAGGAGACATCACAGCGATGAACTCTGCTGCTCTTGACCCGGTCATCTGGCTTGACCACCTGATTGTTGTAGTCGTTGCTATGCATCTACATCAGCCATACAAAAGAAGACAGGCAGGTGAATGTAATAATATTATCGTGTACGTATATTTAGAGAACATTTTGCTGACTGCCACTGTGTTGGAGCACTTACAATCTGAAGCTTGTGAATCTTGCTCGAGAGATTATACAGCCGTGCAATGATGCCTGGCAGCGGAACGTGGAATTTCCACACCGTTGACTCATAACGTCCAACGCGGATAAGCACTGCCACATGCTTATTTTAATCATGGAGACACATGTACGTGACACGTGAAATAATGTGTCCTACCATGAGTTAAACTGCTCAACATTTTAATAGTAATTATGGTATTGACGATTCTGAGATTCTGATGACCAAACATTTCATTCGGAAAGTTGTTAACGATTTTAAAGGATTTTTTTTACCACTGCAACAAAAAATACGTTCAAATGTTCTCGTGTCAATGAGGACAAGTTCAATGAATCATACGTTGACCGAAACGGCGAAGGGCTTTTACGGTGTTAAAATTATCCTTGTAAATGCTCATTTAGAAGCCTCATCCGCCTGGTTCTCTCAGCCCAGGGATAGACAACCAAATTGACAAGTAACGTTTTTCGAATTCGGTAACCCCCCTCCCTCCCACACCATCATGTTTCAACAGCCACAATGCATGTTGAATAACCGTCACGAAGCAGTCGTTCAAAGAGTCGCGCGCAACTGCTGAACCTCAGGTTGCCAACTCCACGTCTCGGCCCAAGCGTAGCTGTGTGCTGCCATCTGCCGGACATTAGTCGCATAAGCAGACTTACAAGGTAGCGATCCAGATACGTGCCCCTGTGTGTACCATCAATGTCCTCGACAAGCTGAAACTACACCCCTCTCCCGTATATCGCTGTACAGTGAAACAAAATGTGAACACAGTGGTGACACTTCCATTATCTGCCTTTATATTATCAACGTTTTTAAAAATTATTATTGTTAAATGCGCCGCTGAAATCGAGCCATGGAAATTCCTTTTCTCCAGTGCCTCCAGACGTGCTCGCGAATTATTCCTATTATCCGTATCAATCCGTCAGTGCATTTCACACACGTGCAGTCTCCCCCAAGCGCTAGATTCACCCAAATTATTTGGAATCACAGGATTGGCAAGTGTTAGATATCCACTCGCCACTCATCCGGGAATTGAACTCAAATTTGCTTGGGATAATAGGACGGTGCACCCGCCCACTGCACCATATGGTTCCCATTATTGTAAATGTATTTAAACTTAACAAGAATATTATACGTATTTCTATTACAATATATGCAAAACTGTGTATACCCACCCCTTCCAAGCGTTCCCATTTACATGCCAAATCACGTCATGTCCTATCTAATCCATTATATCCATGGATTTGATTTGATACTAGGGGTGGCCAAACCGCAGTTCACGAACCACATTTTGGCTCCTGGGCAGTCCAAGCGTGGCCGGAGAAAGAGACGCAGATAACGTTGAAACCTTTTTTCGGTCTAAGATTGTTTTGAAACCGAGAAAATCCGGAGCAGCCCGGATCGCGAGCCCCTGGCCACAGAGCCAGATCGCAGTGCTCCCGTACCTCCCTCTCTCCCCATCCTCCAAATTTCGAAATTCAAAACTCCACAGCCAATTCGCGTAAGCAAAGCGGCCGCGTGACCACCACCGATGTGCCCAGCGCACGTTACCTGCTAGGTGCTGTAGAGACTCATTCAGCACGCCTGTTAAGAGCGCTCCAGTCTTCAAACTTTTGAATTCTTTAAATAGCGAAATATATTTATTTTAGCGAAAGGACATTTTCTGGCCCGAGACATTAGATTTCGTAAAGTTGTGCATGTCTTGTGGCTCTTGGCCACCCCCTGTTCTATACCTTTCAAAGGTCAGTTTCTCTGCTCAAATGGGCCTGGGAGATTGCACAGATTCTCTGGTGGCAGTCGTGAGCCATTGGTGCAAATTTCCACATTGTCTATGGTAGAGACCAGGGGACCAGAGTACTACTGATGTCCCACCAAAAATGGGAGTTATTTTATTGGCCCTTGGAATGATGTTGGGCTGAGTGGATGCCCTAACAGGATTTAGACTTGTAAAATAGTTTCACAGAGCTGGATCAAATGGTGATACCAATAATTATTTATTAAACCGCTTGAAAGTCCATTAAAAATCAAACTGTATATGGCACTGCACATAAGCTGTATTAAAAACAACAAAAAACCTTCATGTATAAATTACAGCGTGATGGATTAGGGCAATGTCTTTGGACAGCAAGTACTTGATCTTAGCCAAGACATCAATGGTTTTAATATTGGCCTTGTCATTGTCTTCAGACTTTGGCCTTCACTTTGGGAGCGTTCATCCTGCCCTTTGGTCTCTGGACTTCTACAGAAGGGCATAAAAAAAACACATACAGATAGACCCCGAGTTACGATGGTCCGACTTACGATATTTCGATCTTACGATGGCGATAGCGATACGACAAAATTGTAAAATATTTTAAATTTCGCGTGGCAGGCAAACGCAGCAGCGTACGAGCTACGATCTTGGTGAGTACAGTACAATATGATACGTTACGATACGTTCAATGCTTGTATGATACGTAGCTTTAGCGATTTCATTTCAGGGTCAACACGATACGATACGTTCAATGCATGTTAAAAGTTTTTTTTTAGAGCAGATAGGATTGTTTCCTGAAAAAAACTTTCTATTAAATTGCAGTTCATATAGGTCGGCTAAGAATTTACCTTGTTTTTTTACTTGACATTTTACTGTGCAATATAGTATTGTAATTAATAAAAACATACAGTATGTAGTTTATACAGTACGGTTACTGTAAATTGCTCTGTTTTGCTAAATGATCACCATTCTTTAAGACTCCTGGCTAGGCTAGGCCATCTTCGACTTACGATATTTTCGACTTACGATCGGGTCATCGTAACGCATTTCCATCGTAAGTAGAGGACTTATTGTATTTCAACCACTTGGTGCATCCTTTAGCGCGAGTTCCCTTCAATCTGTCATAAACAGGCTGTCCGCAGTGTCAAAAACACCTTTTTTTATACAAGCTCCAATTGTGTCCAAATCTGGTGGCTCTTGTAATGATCTTTCACTTTTGGAGCGCAATTGGGTATACTGTCTTTCTGTACTGGCGCTGTTTAGACTCCATCCACCCACAACAACAAAACCAAGAACTTCATGTAACAATGGATATTTTTTTTATTTTACTCGGTAAAGCCCACTGAGCTATTGTCTTTTTTTTGTTAGAAGCGACCTGGCCACAAATGATAGCTCCAATGAAGCGGCTCGTAATCTAAATAATCTAAACCTGGACGGATGATGGTATGCACACCCACGACCTTCCAGCCGAGTACTGTGAGCACAGTTTCGCCTGGATGCAGGCGGTGGTGGTGGAATTGCACAGAAAATTACGAACTTATCAACGTTACACTTTTGTATCGTCGCCGTTTGTATATTGCAAGGCTATCACGAAGGCGATATGTTCCACAGACATTGTCTGCAAGTTGTTTCACAGGAGGGAGCAATGTTGCTCTGTGTAATCCAAATAAAGTAATTTGGATGTAATCTTTCAAATTTGGACCGTGACGCTCTGCACACACAATGACCTGCGCATCTAAAGTGATGTCAGGGTGCCTTAAATGGCATTAAATGAACAGGGGGGAGGGGGTAACCTGCCAAATTCGAACCACGCACATCTGCAACAAGCGGTGAACGGGCTACACCTGGGTCATGTCACCGCCATGCTTGAGAGTGTGGGAGACAAGCCAGTGCAGAGCATTAAAGTGGTCAGCAGATGACAGCACAGCGAGTATATTTTTGACCTATTTCTGCTAAATTGTTTTTTGTTGTTGTTGCGATATGTCCTTGTTTTGCGTGGCGTTTCTCCAGTTACTCTGGTTTCCTACCGCGTGCAAAAATACTCAATAAAGAAGCGTCCAAACACACGCAGCAGAACACTTCTCAAAAAACGAGTTAAAAATCGAATGAGGCTTTTCGCGATAGCTAAAAGAATACTATTCATCACGATGTTGTGAGTAACCTCATATTTTTATTTTTTTTATTTTCTCCTACGTGACTTTACCGAAAGAACCAAACAGTATAGTAACCTCATACTTGAGTGATTTGGATCAGACACTGGCACCGGGGCTCACAAACAATGCCTCAGAATCATCTCGCGGTGGCAAGATGTTAACTACCTCGCCTGGTATAGAGGTATAGAGGGTATGGACCAATCAATTTCAAGGACAGTGCATACATTATCAGAGTTGTGTTTTTTGTTTTCATTCCGACTGCAGGTATTGTGGTCAATGCAAACATGACTCCTTGTAAAAAAAGTGTCAGTTTTGTTGCCAGATAAAAGGGTAAAAAAACAATTATCATGGTATAGAGGAGGTCGTGGGTTCGATCCCGATCCTGACGCCTGCTGCTGTATATTTGGAGTTTGTATGTTGTCCCCGTGGTCACGTGTAGTTTTATCTGGCTCTTCCGGTTTTTCCTTCCATATTTAGAAACACGCGTTTCCAGTATTTGGCTGCTATACATTTCCACACGATGAACCACTTTGCTGAGCTATGATTTGTGACCAGATCGCGTCTGAAAAGGAGCTACATAGCTCAGTGGGCCTTACCTGTTAAAATAAAAAAGTGTTTCTAGTTTTAAATGTCCACATTAATTCACATGGCAACGTTTTTGCTTAATTCCCTTTTAAAATCACAGGGCACAAGTGCCGAAATTGAACTATAAACTACGTGTGGAAGATGAGCCAGGAATGACCGTGCTATCAGAATGTAGTCACTAGATGATTTTTGAAGACCATTCGACAAAACTCACGACGGTCATTGCGTTCCAGCGTTTTAGTCAAAATACTGTTTATTTTTGTTCCGTTCAATCAACATCAAAGTCCCTGCGAAAACAAGTGTCCGCTAGAATCAAATCTTAATTGACAACTCTGAGCAAGTCAGGTGAGAATTCCACAATCCCATGATAAGGGCCAGCCACTCCTCCAGACAACCACACGGTGTTCAGACACACCCACAAGCACCTCAAATACTCAGCATCTCATCACGCGGGCCTAGCTTCTCATACACGCCTTACACCTTTGTTCCCCCCCCCCCCCCGCTGGTTTTAAACTCACACGGTTACACTTTTAATGGTCCGTCATAAAAAAAGGTTCACTCTGGTGCATGCGTGCTTGTCACTGCGCACGCGCGCGCGCGAGTAAGTGAGCACCTACTCGTGTACATGCCGATCTGATTTCATCAGTCTGGAGCTCTTGCTACAGATCCCTTCCCATGGCAGGATGGGCTGAGACGTCCAAAACGCATCGAGACTCGCGAGGAAGTCCTCCTGGTTTATCGTTCGGATCTCCCCCCCGCCGCCCGGCGGGGGGTGGGGGGACGCCCCCCCCCCCCCCCCGAGCCTCGAAAAATCCATTTCTGAGCCCCCGCTATGATCAATTGCTCTTGCTGTCGTGGTCAGCCTCACCTGCACTAAATCTGACAGCAGCTGGCCGAGTGAGAGCGCGTGGGGGAAAGGGCCGGGCCGTATATCAGCGAGCGGCTTAACGCCAGCAAAGGGGAGAACATTTGTCAGCATAGGAGCACAATATATTCTGTGGGTACGTGAGTTAATGCAGAAAAAATAAACTAGAATCCCGCCGCCGGTCTTTAAAGAAGCTTGGAGGGCAAATTTATAAGGGTTGGTTGATGGGTTTTTTTTTCTCTTTACTGCTTTGGTTCACGATATGCAGAATTCACCTGGCGATGTGAACATTCCCGACTTCTTAGGGCCAGCTGGCTCAGCCGTGTGCATGGGTCGTTTGGATTAGGAGGGAGCGCTTGCGACGAAAGCTTCAATTGTGCACGACGGTGGGTTTTGTGCCGCATTGTATAATTGTGAAACTTTAAACAGAGAGATATATATAGGGGTTTTTTTTTCCCAGGCATTTCTCATTGGGCTGTGATTTATACTTGGGGAGAAACCACACGGTGCTGGAAGTGAATACTGGTACTGTATTTTATGAGCCGTACTCAATGTTAGGAAAAACAAGTGCAGTAGAGCAGGGGCCCCATCACCAGAAGTGGTAACTTATCTTATGGGACAAAAAACGGGGTGGCTGAGTAGCATACAAGGATAGCGGGGGTTAAAAATGTAAGGGAGTGGAATGTTGAGCTTTTACAAATGAAACGTTGAGTTAACAAATGAAATGATGAAATTCGTGGGCAGTGGATGGTGGCAGAGGGCACGTTTAACGTTTTTAGACAGCCGTTTGACGTCATAGCCCCTTTAAAAACATCATTGTTAATTAACGTCTTACGTCTCACATTAGATACCATTTGATATTATATCGTGAAAATGTAAATGGAATTAATTTAGTTTTTCAATACGAGTGACTCGATATGACGGACAATGGTTCTTTCTCCCCACTTGGAAAGCACGCCTGTGAGCTTCTGCTGCCAAGAATAGCATCAAACATTCACCAGTTTGGGTGGGACAACCACAGCAAGAAAAAAACTGCTGAAGTAGGCGGGAGGTCTGCCGTGGCACGAGGTTATATAGTAGGCCTCGGCAGTAGGGGGGGGGTGAAGGAGGCGGGGCAGAAAGTGGACCCTGCAGCACAGAGGTAGCAAACGGGTTTTGATTCCTTACCTGTACCCGGCCGCACCAGGGTCGCAAACGGGTACCCGTACCCGGCCGTACCCGTACCCTACCCGTACCCGGCCGGGTACGGGTAGGGTACGGGTATCGGTTACCTGATTGCGACCTCTGGGATGAAGCCATGTTGCAGGCGCGGGTGGGTTGATTCTAGGAACTTCAATTGTGAGAAGAGACAAGACGTTGGGAAATGAGTGACAAACGGTTACTCACCAGTGACTCACGGCCTACCCGTACCCGTACCCGGCCGCACCAGGGTCGCCAACGGGTACCCGTACCCGTACCCGGCTGGGTACGGGTAGCCGGGTATCGGGTAGGGTACGGGTATCGGGTACCCGGTTGCGACCTCTGCTGCAGCAGCACCCGGGTCACTGGAGTAGAGTGGACCACGGCAGACCTCTCGCCGACTTCAGCAGTTGTTCTTGCTGTGGTTGTCCCACCTGATGACGATCGCTTGTGTTGCGATCGAAACGTCGTGATCTATTATTTTTCTACCTACGTGGCTTTACCGAAAGGACCAAAGAGTATGGATTCCTGCACTCACGAAAGCTTCAAATCAAGATTAATCAGTTTAGATAGATGATGATGATAATAAGGTTAAAAACAAGTTTATTTTCATATTCTTGGTTCTTTCAGTAAAGTCACGTAGTTACGTAGAAAGGAAATATAATTTCCCTTCGACGTGACTTTACCGAAAGAACCATGAATATGAATCCCTGCAATCACGAAAGCTTTAAATCGAAGTTTATTTTCGTTTAATCTATGCAGCATTTGAACGTCAGTTTATGTGAGGTTGGCTACATTGTTAGCTCGACGGCTTTGAGATCACAGCACTGAGCCCGGACACTGCGTATTTCGGGCGGTCGAGCCCAACCAAGCCACCCATGGCCAGACATTGATGCACCTGCCCCGCTGTTTTATTGCGGCGTCTTGAGCAACGGTTGCATTTATAGGGACCACGTAATAAAAACTAAAACGTGTCGTCCCACAGAGCAGCTAGCTGATGGTGCTAACCCAGTGACGAGCAAGTGCACAGCACAATGCCCTGTCCCGTTGCATTTGTTCATGTTGTTTCATGCTTACAGAAAGTCCTGCTCTGAGATTTAAAAAAATATAGATTTGACTAGCATGCGACCGGCATTTCTCTCTATGCATCAGGGCATGTGGTAAGCTGCAGCGTCCTCATGGATACTGTTTTCATCATTTGACTGGAACATAAATTCCAATGATTTGTTAAACGAGACAATTAACGGACATTCACAACACTGCATCTGTTGTCAAAGATAACAGCAATAACATTGTTATGTGGTTTTTAAGTTACTAACACCGTACAAACCTCAGACAGGGCCTCAATATTCCTTGTCAAGAGTCATGCTTGTAAGGATGTTTGGCCAGTTCTTCGTTGAACATTTTGCATGTACTGTGGGCAGGAAGTCTTGAGTCCTTGAAAATACAAAAAAAATGCACGCGTATGAAAGGACATCGCTCACGCTCAGGATGGAGACGTCATCGACCTCCTTGCTGTACTGCCACCTGTGAACATATCGTTTCCCTGCAGGGTGGCTGCTTGCGCAACATCATCGCCCGCGCCGTTTACCACGCGCGTACATTGTTACGCTTTTGCACCCTTGCGTCACACGAGTACTCTGAGTTATACCGTGGACCTGTCGCAAATCCTTTGCTCGACTCTTTTAAGCTGGGGGTGGGGTGGGGGGGGATTGCATTGCGCGAATGATGAGTTGTGCATGCGTCTCCTGTATCGCCCCAGCCCCATTTCCCCACCAACCCCTAGTCCCAGGTGACACCTCCTCCCTAGCCAACTGCACCACCACCACCACCTCCAGCATCTGTTTATCTCGTGTGCAGCCACCTTGACCCCCCTCCCTCTACCCCCCTCCCCCCCCTACAGCAGTAGACACACTCCCACCTGCCTACGCAATGATTCCTTTCATCTGTATCCAGGGCTCGCGGTCCTGTCGGTGCATCGCACGTCGGCGGGCGAACTCGTTGTGCGCTCGGCCTTGTCCTGCGAAGTGAATTCGACGCGGCCACGACAGTTGTCGAAGCTGCAACCATCAGAGCCGAACTAAACAAAAAAAACATCACAATCACCAAAAAATAGGCAGACTGTGTTCTTTTGGGTCCATCGGTAAAGTCACGGAGATCAGTTCAAAAAAAATATCAACAAAAACGACGACGTTTCGATCACAACACATGACGATCGCTTGCGTTGTGATCGAAACGTCGTCGTTTTTTGTTATTTTTTTGTTTTTATCTTTGAACCTATCTACGTGACTTTACCGAAAGACCCAAAAAAAATCTGAATTCCTGCAGTCGCGAAAGCTTAAAGTCAAGATTTAGGCAGACTGTGGTTGCTTTTTGGATAGACTGATCCCTATCGTGGGAATGTGGAATTTCCACCGTTTGGCTGAGGGCCGCCAATAGAGATGAGCACTGCCCCATGTCCCACGTTGACATTGGATCATTGTTTGGAAACGGATGCCACTGTGCGTAAATGTGAAAGCCTTAACAATGATGGGAATGTACGTGTATGTATGGGTGTGTGTGTATGTATTTGAGCGGTCGCGTAGTGGTTAGCACACTGCGCCGAGGTTCGATTCCCGCTCACGGCCAACACCAGTGACGATTATCTAAATCGGTCCTGAGCTTCCCCTAGGTCTACTCAGCCTCAAATGAGTACCCGGTGGGTGCTGGCCACCCACCCCCCTCGTGTGCCGTGCTCGCTAACACCACTTGCCCCAACAGTCTTTCAGGGCTCCACGGGGGAACCTTTGTCTTCGTAACCTGCAATGAAGTGTCACAGGAAAGCGCTTTAGTGACACGTCTTTTCCACCGCACAACCGAGCCGCGCCATCTCGCACGTGGTGTACGAGTCTGCGTGCATGCAGCTGACAACCAGGATGCTGTGCTTCGTTGTGCCCCGCCTGACGTCGGGCACGACGAACGCGTCATTTGTCCTGCCCGTGACCCTGCTTGCACCCCCCCCCCCCAAGCCAGATTCGAACGTCTGTGTGAGGCCAACTCATCAGGGGTTGGTTCTGGGTCAGCGCAGCGTATAGCCAGTGGGAAAATAAAATCAAAACTCACCCGTATCGCGCGAGGGCCCACCCCGTGCTGGCGTGACTCCGATGTGCAAGTGGAAAAAAAAATAGGACTCGGGCTCCACCCAAGTAACGGTGCCTTCACATCGTTAGTGTTGCTGGTTTATAAACGCTTTCCCTGTGGGAGTTAGACAATCCTGCAAACAAGATGCAACATCTTTAGCAGATCTGTCCAGAAGAAATATTTTTTTGGATGGATTAAATATAAATATTTTAAACATATGCCAGTGTTTTGCTGACAGCTACTCTAAATGGAGGTCAGCAAAACGCGCTATTCAGAACGGTTCTACGGAGTCGATGGTAAATGAAAGTGGTTGACCTACTCCTTGCCACGGGAATGTAGAATTTCCACCGCTGGCTCGGGGCTGCTGTGAGAAATGCGTGCCACCCCTCGGCTGTGTGAACAGGGAGACTATTTGGCTGTAATGGGTTCAAGCAGGTGTATTTTATCCTCCGCTGAAGGATGATGTAGGTTGACACAGGTTGACATGCACACGTGGCACATTCAATTACCATTTGAAATGTAAGCTTATTGCTTACACTGCACACTTTGGGTTTGTTTATTTTTAAATTAAAAACACAGAGAAGACATTTACAAAAAAAATGGTTTAACAGTTACATGCACAGTTGCGTAAAATGATGATAACAGCTGCAAAATTCTCAGCACATGTTAACAATCGGTTGACTCAGTTTTTTTTTTAGAAAACAAACAAGAAATAAAGATTGGTACACAGTTTGGCTGTGTTTGCGCACCATTGTAAAAAACAGCTACAAGGCATCACAATTTAAATTTTCATGTAATTTAAACATATTTTTTTTGAAAAACTGTATATAACATCATCATCATTATCAGGCATGCTCTCTATCCACTGCTGGATGAAGGCATCTCTGAAAGTCTTTACCATCCATATTCTTGGTTCTTTCGGTAAAGTCACGTAGAAGGGAGATGATAAATAATATAAATATAAAACAATAACACTAACATTGTTATTGTTTTATATTTATATTACACTGTTAACATTGTTATTGTTTTATATTTATATTATTTTATTATCTCCCTTCTACGTGACTTTACCGAAAGAACCAAGAATATGAATCCCTGCAGTCACGAAAGCTTTAAATCAAAATCTTCACCATCCGCTCCACGCTTGCAACGATCGGAGTGATCTAACCGCCTGCACCCGACAAGACGTAACGTCTCTTGTCTCCACGTGTGGGTTCCTCCTCTTGAGTTGCGTTTCCTCCTCTGGCCGTCACTCCACCATCATCACAGGGGGGGGGGGGGGGGGGGTGACCGTTCTCTGCAAACAATCTCGACGCTAGGTTCTTCACGATGAGGTCTCGGCGTCTCGGCGAGTGAGATTCTTCCGAATGAAATGCGTTTATCATCCTCGGCCATGATCCATCCACTGCCATGATCCATCCACTGCTACTTGAACCACCCGGATCTTACTCGATGAGGATTTGCGCAAATAGCGATGGGCAATCGTTACCGTCGGAAAGGTTTTAGGACAATACAATTAAGTTGAATAGCAGGTTACTTGAAATAATGACAGGGTTTTCGTTTTGCTGTCATTGTGATCAAAGAAGGGATAGCCAACGACGGTTAAAGCGAACCCTTTTATTATTTTAAATTAACCCGTTATTCATTGTCTACATTCATTGAACCAGTAAGTCATATAATTACATGGGTTTGGTTGAATTAAAACTTTCAGAATTAAAACATGTACGGGAGTGGATTCAGAGTTGCGAATTGCATTATGACAACAACAACACATTTCACACCTCAACTTTTTAAAAACTTTTTATTGTTTTTGGTTCAACTATAAAAGACTTTCCATCATACGAATGACCGTTCGCAACACATACTGTGCATGAACCGTGGGAAATATTACTCGCCTAAATTGTAGAACTTTTTTCCATGCTATCAAGGGAAAGTTACGCTGAGTCTTAAGTCATTTTCTGGAGGGGCTGGGTGGGGAGGGTGGGGCTGGGTGGGGGTGAGGCTGGGTGGGGAGGGGCTGGTCACCCCGTGGTGCCCTTATAAAACTCAACGTTTAACCTACTCACGTCGGCTTGTGCCCGCCCTCACAGTCGGGCATATTTGCGGAATACACCACGCCGCCGTTGACCCTGGCCATTGACCGAGCAACCCAACGTTCCTACCAGCTCCCTCCGCAGGAATGTGTTTGCCCGTGAGCAACCTGAATGGGGATTTTAGTAAATATCAAGAAATATTATTTGCTCACTTGAATCGATCCAATCCTGGATGAGAGCTGCCCCTCACGTCATGACCGCATCGGGATTATTTAACCAGACCGGTCAGGACCGGTTGGTCCAGATCGGATATAGCTTGCCATTGATGTTAAAACTAAACTATCAACTATTTTGATAACCCAATGCAGACATGATTCCTTGTAAAAGGTTTCAGTTTGGTGTTTTAACATCTTAACACCTGTTTTGTTTGCCAGAAAAAAGGGGAATAACCCTATTATAATTTTTTGCTACTGACAAAGGAGGTCCCATGATGTCAACTATTTTCTATTATATTATTTTTCCAGGTCAGGCCCACTGAGCTGTATAGCTCTTTTTCAGAAGTGACCTGGGCCACAAATGATAGCTCAACAAAGTGGGCCTCCATCATGTGCAATTTTTTTGCAGCCAAATACTCGAAACGCGCGATGTCGATTATAAATGTGGAGGGATAAACCGGAGGGCTCATCGGAAAATCCACGCGACCACGATGGAGAACACGCACACTCCAAATATGCAGCAGGCGTCAGTGTTGGGATCAAACCCACGACGTCCTGTACACCAGGCGAGGTTGTTAACATCTCGCCACTATGGCACCGCAATATTAGCCGTGGCCAGGAATGGCTGGATTCGTAGTGCTGTGCCACACCACCGTGGAACCAACCCCTAATCCGAGAAATTATAAACACAAAAGCCGTATATGGACGAGCGCATACGTGCATGAGTGCAAATGTTTTCACAACGATCTGGCCTCACTCACAGGTTAATCTCTCTTGATTTTGGACTACACAGGCTAAATCATCTCACGAGCCTCTTGCCAATCAACAGATGCGTGCACGGTGTGCATTGCACAACAGCTGATTAGTGAATTGAGATGTATCCAAATGGATAAATACATTATGTTAGACCAGTGTGGCCTCTGGGCTGTATATAAATGTAATTACTAATGACAGATATTTACCGATAGAGCCTTATAGACTGTAGGGAAAGGGATGTTCGCATGAGTGCCTACCACTGTCAGGCCAACACGACAGAAGAGTTGCGGATTTAACCCGGGTATTTAATTCAGCTGGGCCTGTGCGTGTCTTTGACCCAGTGAATATGTATCTACCCAGCACATCACATCCAGTGTATCCCTTGTTCCCGATGTAACTGCTTGTCCCGCGCCTACTCCAGTTTATCAGTGATCCGGCCACTGGCATCAGAATCAGTATTCATACCGGAGGAATCCGACGAGCTATGAAGCTCTTTTCCACAGATGTCCAATCGGGGCTGGTCAGAACGTTACAACGGCAAACAGTACAAAAACACGATAGGGAGTGCAACGTACAGGAAAGGCAATCAGATCGTGGTGTGGCCAAAAAAAAATCCTTGGCCACGTGTGTCTGCCTCCCCAGTGCTGAAGGGCATACATCGCCCCAGATACTCATTCAAGGCCGAGTCAACCTAGCGGAGGCCCGAGACAAGTTCTGATGCCACTCGTCGCTGATGTTAGCTGTTGCTTGGAATGAAACTCGAAGTCTTCGGTTCT
The DNA here is from genome assembly GCA_014621495.2 of Entosphenus tridentatus. Taxonomy (NCBI): domain Eukaryota; kingdom Metazoa; phylum Chordata; class Hyperoartia; order Petromyzontiformes; family Petromyzontidae; genus Entosphenus; species Entosphenus tridentatus. The sequence continues at coordinate 3,065,016 of CM025618.2, forward strand.
CAGCACAGTCCACGAATCGCTGGGCCACTGCTGCCCACCGCCGCCGTTTTCCACTTAGTGGCGGTGACGTCACCCAAGCGCAAGTGCCAGGTTAGGTGCACCTTGAGGCCATGCGAAGTGCCGAAGGCTGGCTTGCTGGCAGGAGGTCACGGCACAGACCCAGGTTCCAAGGGTTGACTTGGTAAAATGGCATAATCCCACCTGTGCCCATCACAAACATGTACACACGCAGCTTGGATACAGTGGATAGCCTCCTGAGACGAGCACGTGTTAGCAAGCGCCTATTGTGCTACTGTATTAAGGCCAGCACAACTTACAAGGAGCGGTGCCAGTGGAGCCAACAATGCGCACACGCCCAGCCGCCTTTGTCTCCCCCGTGCATTCGACTTGTAGCGGTTATAACGCAGAGCTCCCAGCCACATGCGTGCTCTGTGCTTTTTAAATGTTTCCACAGCCCGATTTTTGGCACGTTTTACATGACGGCGTGCCGACCAGAAATCAGTCGTGGGCCCTCTCTCCCTTTCTCCTCGCTCTCTCTCTCTCTCTCTCAAGATTTGAAGTCGTTTCGGGGCAATTTGTGGTCAGAATGATATGCTGATCGGTCGAAAAGAGTCCGATAGTGGGGAAAAAAAGGCTACACACGGCCGTCAAATGAAATTGCGTGCGCCTGCAACATCGGTAAACTTCAACGGTGGCTCATCCCAATACCTTGTAGGTTCCCCCATTAGGTACTTCATACCCGATCTGCACATTTATTTATTTAATCACAGCTGCTGCTGCTGCCGAGCAGAGGACCAAACGGCCAAGTATCCAGCGACAACACAGCGCCATTAAAGCTGTGATGGATAAGAATTCAAACTTCTTCTTGGACGGAGTAAGGCGTGTGTTGAACTTCTTTCGCGCCGTATGCAGCCAACCGTGTTAATCGGAGGCGCGGGGGAAGGACAACGAACTCGGGACGCGAGACGATGGATGGGAGGAGACTTGTCGAGCAGTGAGGGAGAACATTCAGACCGTGGGGGGGTGGGGCGGCGAGTGATTTGATCTGCAGTGTGGAGGTTGGACATGCGATGGATGGCCTTGTTGCACCTGAATGTATGTACTTTTATGTTGAACTTCTTTCGCGCCGTACGTAGTCATCCGTGCTACCCGGAGGCGCGTTTGGAAGGACAGCGAGCTGAATGCAAAAAAGCAGAATCCCATTTGGGAGATCAGCGCACAGAAGCTCGCCTCCACAACAGGACTCCGCTGAAGGTGACATCGCAGATAGGGCGGGGGAGGAGGAGGTTCATTGCTGGATGATCCTCGTAGCAAAAGTAGCTTCATATGTAGTAGCTACTACATATGTAGCTGCTACATATGTAGTAGCTACGGGCCCCGCACTTTCAAGGGCCCCGCGCTAAATGTGTTCAAGCTATGAATTCCGGTTCAGTGATTATGCACTTGCTCAATTACTATAGTACTATACCGCCTTCAACTTTTATGAACGACTGGGTGTTTAATGTTAGCGATTTGTCGTATTGTCTGGGCTATATAGCAAATGAATAAATACAATTAATTTACTATGCAAGTTACAAAAATTGTGTTTGAATATCTACGCGTCTTTTTTTTATTTTAGGGCCCCTTTATAACATATGCTACAGGCCCCGCACTAGCTTCATCCAGCACTGGGGGTGGGGGGGGGCTGGGAGATCACGAACCAACTGTTGACAAGAGTGAAGAAAATGAAAGCGCATGTTGGTTTGGACCAGTGACAGGTAAAATGCGGACGATCCGACACCGCCGTGAAGAGAGCGGTGGTGGAACGTCGGGGAGGACGACCCCGATGTCAATTTGGTTGACAGAAGCGATGACGTGGGAGTGACGATCAGCCGGTACGACGCCTGGTAGAGGCTGCAATGGAGAGTGGTTGAAGAGTGGAGAGAGGGGACAGCTGATATGTCAGTGGTGTCCCGTGACCTTTGGGATTATTAGCGCTATAATCGAAATATGATGATGATAATCTCAATTGGCTGCTAAACTATACGCCTCTTGACAATGGGTATGGCATGAAAAGTTGTCTCATGGCATTTAGGTCCACCTTCTCGGGCACCAATTGGCAGTGATAATAGCTTCTGAAACAAATCCCATGAGAATGTTCCACGTAAAAATGCTTTCCAATAAATGGAGGGACAGTTGCGAACATACGTGCATGGTAATGTGAATATTAAATATTACGGTGGAACAATTTTACGTTAAAAAAAGTGAGGTCTCTGCGACAGCTGTGTTTTAGCACGTGTGGTCCCGAGTTACGTAAAACTGATTTGACATTTTTGATTCAACTGGTTCGTTGGGGGTGACCCAAAACTCCGGAGGTAACCTGGGGGTGTAATCCATGCACATTCTAGAAGCAGGAGAGGAAATTTGCATGTCGCTCGTTTTCTTTCGTGGTGCAGACTCTCAAATGCCTTAGAGTTAATGTGATTGTCCACAATGGAGGTTTTTGTTGGGTTAGATCGCGTTAATAGAACAGTTTCGTTAAACCCGCCACCACCCGACACGCAGCCAATTAGTACGGTTTGTCACGTAAGAAAAACATGCCAAATCGTGATTTGTACAGCACACCGGTCTGTTGGAGAGTAAACCCACAACATTTGCAATTCGAGTATGACGTTTAATATAAACTACAATTTAATTTAGTTTTAAATAGCGTCGTTCATGCAAATTGTAATCTCACAACGCTGGGCGAACTACAGACAAGCTTGAGGAGGGCGGCAGCCAGGCAGTGAGCCGGCACCAACAGTTGCCCCGAGCTCTGCAGTCCTCTACGTATTGAGACATCTTCAGCCGATTTATGATTGTCCACACACGTGTGGAGATAACCGCAGCGCCACGTGTGCGAGTGGGCAACGCTGTATCGCATTACGGAAGGGAAATTTGATATCAGTCCGCACTTTGCTATCGTACGGGCTAATCATCGACGCCCACCCACGGTTGTGGAGCGTGTAACAGATGGAGATTAGTCCACACACTTTGCTGTAACCGCCTGCTCCTGGCCGAGCCAGGGGAACAGCTTCCTCGTCGACGCCCACCCACGGGAAGGGAGCTTCGTGGAAATTGTAGCGATGATTCCCATCAACCCTCGCCTACACAGCGCTGGATTACAGGCTCGCGTAGCCACCACCAGACACCACGATGTTGCGTGCGGGTGCGTTTCCAATGTAACCACTGTCCATCGAAACAATACACTTTAGATCACCCAGCCAGTTACTAAGACTTCGTTTGAGTAGTTTCACCTACTAACAAAAATTCACAGCCTTTGGTCAATCCACCGCTGGACGAAGTGCAGGTTGGAGAAGGGAGCACCCCAACCCCCCCAGCGGCAGAATTTTTATTCAGATATCGCTTGACCGTGACATTAACCACGGGCAGAGAGGGCCACGCTCAGGTTTTGCCAGGTTCGTAGCGCGGCGCGGCGCGCCAACCACCGCACCCACCACCGCCCCACCACCGCACCCACCACCGCCCCACCACCGCACCCACCACCGCCCCACCACCACGCCCTCTCCCAAACACCCGTTCGTTCGCTGCTGCACGTCGAAGGCCACCACCGAATGCTTACGCTCGATGTGTGCGCGGCCACCACCGCGTTTCGAAAACGCAAATTACAATCTGTGCTGAATTAAGTGTGTGTGTGGGTTGGGGGGAGGGGGTGGGTGAAATAACGTAAGTAAATAAATACTGTATTTTAAAGCAATTTTGGCCGAAAGCAAATCTCCGGGGATCATCCATGCATGGACTTCACACATGTATACTGTGCGGAGGGCCGAGTTGTAGTGTGTGTGCTTGGAGGAGTGGTGGTGGTGGTGGGGGGTTAGTGGAGAGGGAGAAACGATAAAAGGGGCCCTTTGGGAAACTTTGTGCGCGCACACACACACACACACCGCCAACCCATCTGCTCTCTTGAATTTAGAATAAAAAGAAAATAGACGAGAGAAGCAACGAGGGTTAGGGATTTGGAAAAAGGGGGTGTGGGGATGGGAAGAGGTGGCTAGGATGGAGAGAATTCTTGGGAGGGAAACAGGGTTGACTTCAAGACTTTGTGTGTTCTTCTTGCTCGTGTGTGTGTGTGTGTGTGCATTTTTTGTTTTAAACGTATTGAGACAAATACAAACGGCAGGCTAATTTGCGTGCACCCGATGCATATATGCCAAGTGCAACCGTGGATAGCTACCGCGGATAACTGGATCTGGAGTAGTAGCATCTCAACGTCACGCTGGATAGCCGCACCCGCGCGAGTTGGTTACCTGCAGGTATGGAGGTCTTGCAATTGGTTCTTAAGAGACGTACGAATAATTAAGGTGCTGCCTTAATCTTCCCGTCTGACCTTAACGATTTGGCTCTAGGAATTAACAAGGAGTCCTAAAACAATCTGAACGTGGCTCATTTAGCCTTGGGATAGTATCTACCAACCATATACATCATGAAGGTGCTTTTAGTGTGGGTTTTTAGTTTTTTCAATAAGCCCCCAAGCATTAACAATAAACCATAAGAATGTTAAAGGTGCCTCGTACTGTCATGCAAAGTGCTGTAGTGCAGTGGGGAATCTCGGTTATCCGCGCGAATGAGGGGAAGGACGGCCGTGGATAATTCACAATCGCGAATGATCCCAAATATATCCATTATCCACGGATTGCTATGCCAAAAATGAATAACGTAGCTATAAATTACGTTTAAGTTAAGAAACTTGAGTTGGGTTTAAGCACGTGCTTTGTAATACACTTCTCCAAGAATAACAATGGAAAACTGTTTTTAGATTATGAATTTGGGCTCAAGGGAAAATCCGTGAGTTTAACAATGTGGGTCAAAATCTCAAGTGCGCGGTTAATCCGCACATCGAATAAACCGCACGCAGATAATCGAGAGTCTATTGCAGTTGCACAGTGACTGAATTCCTTCTGATCGCACACTTCTAACAGACTCTGTACTAGCACTTCAAAGTGGTGTTGCAATTGACTGGATGTTATTGATACATTTGGCATATACTGTACAGTATATATATACGCACGCGAAAAATGTCTGGCATTTTGCCACGGTGTGATGGTTCAATCCATTGGACTTGCAATCCAGAGGTCGTCACTGCAATCTCCCGGAACGGCAGTTGACAGAGTGGCCACGTTTATAAAATGTGCACTGACGCTTCTGCCCACCCATCAGTAATAAATTGGTACACCACGGTTAGTCAATTCGACAGGTCACGTGTGGTGGATAACTCCGACCGCTTTTAAGGCGTCTGGTCATCGTGGAAGAATCGAGGAAAACGGTCGCGTTCACGTTCATCGGGACCTCAATATCGTCCTTCGGCATCGCCTGAAGTCACGCAATTCATTTCGGGACACATGCGCTTAACCCTCGACAACGCGAGATCAACCCTGACGAAGCTTGGGAGGACTGGATGGAGTTCAAAAGAACTCGAAAACAAACACCCTGTGAAAGAGCCCACACAGAAGATTCATGCGTTTGATCTTCCACAAAGCTCGCGGTCCACCCTAAACCGCATCCGCACAAACCATGGCAGATGCGGAAACCTGATGCACAAATGGAAAAGTGAAAACTCTCCAGGGTGAGATGTCTGGCCAGACTGGAAGAGAAGGCCAAAGCATAGGGGCTCGCCATAGCTCATTCTTGTGTAGGTCCTTTAACCGGTAGTGGCGTCAGCAAATACTTGCAATGCCCCACGTTGACCTTTGACCTATATCTGGGTACGTGTCCAGTTTAACGCAGACATTGCATTATCAAGAAAATATCGCTCTTGGCCAGAAGTGTGTTTTTGTGAGGTTGTATTTGTTACAGCAAGGTGAAGCTTTGTTTAAAGTTATTGAATCACAAGCAGAAGGTTATGAGTTTAGCTATCATTGAATAGTGGGAGTTCTATGGATGGCGTGGTCTCCACCATGAGAATGTGGAATTTCCTCACTCTAATCCAGGGCCACCAGAAACCGTTGTTTGTCCAAGGGAGAATATTTAACATTGAATTAAAGACATCATGATACTGCGCATGCTTTGGAAATGTTCTCATAATTTGCCATTACACATGAATTTGAACGTTAACGCTGTACATCTGTAGCGAGAAAAACATTCACAAAGCATGTTAAAACAACCAGACTAAAAACAATGTTATTATTGCTGCAATAATGTTTTCATTATTCCATACAGAAGAGAACAAACTTTCACTGACCGTGAATGCAGAAGTATGGCAGGGTTTGGGTTATGATGATGAAATATCCATTTTCTGGACCTGAATATTTCGGGATAATGGATTTAGCGGATACACACTGATCCACACGTGCAGACATAATTTTCCCTTTCTTCTGAATACACAAAGGATATGTCTATATATTTATAAAGTTTTGAAGACAAATACAGGATAACGGATTTTTTTACTTTCTTTGGTACTTATTTGTTTTAACGTTGCAAAAATACAACACAAACACGTTTAAAGTGTGCATCTCTGCTCAAGTGGATGTTGATTGGTGGTGCAGAGCCAGTGATGGAAATTCCACATTCCCATTCTGGGGAAAGTCTCTCTAGATAGGATAACCACGATCAAGAGATTGGCAAATTCAAATCAAAAGGAACACTGTCTCCCTGCTCAAATAAGTATTGGGATGGTGCTTATCTCTGGTGGTGGCTCCAAGCCAGCAGTGGAAAGTCCATGTTTCTATGGGATTGGACAGCCTCTCCTTTGTATATATGTTGACCATCTTTCGTACCGTACGTAGCCAGCCGAAGGTGCGGGGAAGGATAAACTAAACACAAAAGGCACTTCTAATGAAAGCATGTCCACTTGTCGATTTTACCAAAATTGGTGCTCATGCTATTGACCGCGGAGGCATAACGTATCGAGTCAACTGCTGACCAGCATTTGAACTAAACAACGATTCTGATTCTGATGCTCGCTCGGGATTAATGCAATCCCGAGCTAGCATCGCTCAGCCAACTTTCCATGCCGAAGGGAGGGCAGACAGCCCCGAGAGCAGATTCAGCGATGAGATCCACTCATGCGCAGCGGTGAGAGGGGATTTTGCGCAAGGCAGGAGCGCGAGGGACGATCGTGTTGGGATGCCCCTTCATCCAACAGTGAATAGAGCGTGGCTGACGATGAAGTGATCATTGTTTTTTTACCCTTCTATCTGGCAACAAAACTGACACCTTTATTACAAGGAGTCATGTTTGCATAGACCATAATACCTGCAGTCATAATGCAAACAAAAAACACAACTCTGATAATGTATGCACTGTCCTTGAAGTTGATTGGTCCACACCCGAGACAGCTTTCCTTAGAGCCTAGTCTCACATGGTGTTGGACCAGATGACGCCAAAAGGCGCACAACTCAAAGACAATGCACCATCAGAGTATGAGAGCTCGGGGTAAGCATTTACACCATTGGAACCTCATTTGCCAGTAAAAAATAAAATTGTTTTTTTTACCCTTTTATCTGACAACAAAACTGACACCTTTTTTACAAGGCGTCATGTTTGCATAGACCACAATACCTGCAGTCAAAATGCAAAAAAAAACATAACTCTGATACATAAACTTCAAGGACAGTGCATACATTATCAGAGTTATGTTTTTGTTTGCATTATAACTGCAGGTATTGTGGTCTATGCAAACATGACTCCTTGTAAAAAAGTTGTCAGTTTTGTTGCCAGATTAAAGGGTAAAAAAACAATTATCATATTTTTTACTGGCAAATGAGGTTCCAATGGTGACGATGAAGTGTTGATGTCTATAAGAAGTAGAAAGCCACAAGTGATTTTAAAATCTCATCATGGGAGCGGAATGCCTTGACATGTGGCAAGTTTGGCCCAGATGGATGTCTTGGGAGCAGGTTGTGGGAGGAAAAGAGTTATTCTATTGCATGAGAACATTTTTTTTTTAAAGGACATCGTCAGCCATGTTCTATCCACTGCTGGATGAATGCTTCCCACGGCCCTGCGATGCCCACCATCCATCTGGCCGCAGCACGGCGGGCGATCTTCTCGCTGCATCTACGCGGGCGGTTGTTCTTCTCGCGCGAAATTCCCTCCTCTGGCTGCAACTCCGTCGCCAGTCCCATCCGTCCGCCTTCATCCCTTCGAGCAATTGCGTCCTGTCCCAAGCCCCCGTGACTTTTTTCTGATAGGTACGCATGTACAATGAACTTCTTACGCGCCGCACTTAGCCAACCGCGCATATCGGAGGCGCGGTCACGGGAAAGGTCTCTGATCCACGTGCCTTTTTTTGTCAGCGTAATTCACCGCCTGCGTCCGCCTTCACACGCTTTGTGTACTCTTCAGAGTATTGTCCCATTATCTTTGAGTTTCGCCTCTGCACGTTGTACCGAATTAGTTTTCCGAAACAGCGCGGTTTGACGCGGCGAGGATTCTTTTCTCTGCTTTTAGAAGTTGTGCCGTGAGAATTACTGCACCCATTGGAAGGTGTGAATGAGTCGACTGCGAGAACGATTTATTTTTAAATCCTTTATATTAAGTTCACTTGCTTGCTTGCGTGCTTGCTTGCTTGCGCGCTTACGACCGTGCAAATCTTTCGGTCGTTTTTTAACCCACTTCCCGTGATCCAATCGAGCTGACATTTTCCACACAGACTCGTTGTGCGTGACAATTAATGTTCGTGAAATTTTTTGTTCCAAAATTTTACACTTTTTAGGACAAAAATATTATATTTAATTACCAATTGCTTAATGCTTGCGCTGCAATCATCTGACCCATAGATGGCAGCCATCTCAAGCCAGAGGACGAGAGGACTCTAGCCGCCACGCATATAAAGGATTTATAGTGAAAAGCTTTGTTTTTACGGGTACATTTTTTTACCCTATGTGTGTGTGTGCACGTGCGCTTTTTTGCGTGTTAATGTAACACACTCAACGCGCACAACGTTCAAGACGCGTATCTCCACACACAGCTCACTCGTTGAGGACGTGAGTCGTACAGGACACCCAGATGACGAGACCTGAAGGTTCGAGTGACAGCGTTCGCGGGGCGAGCTTTGGGCGTGAGTGCCGCGGTGCAGGAAGACAAATGAAAACGGTGGGGAGGGAGGGGGGGTTTGTGTTGAGGTGAAGTTTGAAAAATTTAGAGAGCACTCCCCTCACAAGAGATGAAGAGCGACTCGTGCTCCTTATGTACAATAACAAGGGCTCAACGCGTGCGGAATTATTCAAGAAAGAGGGAGGGGGTGATGATTTGAGACCCAGGAACACAACCCTATTTTCCCCGTAAGGTCTATTATTTTGTCGAATGCGGTTTTGTCCAACACGGACCGTAACCACCCCCCCCCCTTTCCCCGACAAAGTCTCCTGGACATCTGTGCAAAAGAGCTTTATAGCTCATCGGATTCAACCAGTATATATGAATATAAAAATTTTGTCTGGCCTGTATTTAAAACAAATGTAAAAAAATAAAAATTGGAATATGAATATACAGGTCTCTGAGAATCAATGCAATCTTAATGTAATGTCATCTTTAATAAGTTACATATCAACACTAACGGTTCGCAATATTCTCACACCAACAAAACGTGCAATTGCAGCAGCAAACGTGAGCATAAAAGAGAAACCTGTATTCGTTTTTGTACTTCATATATTTTAATAATACAGCACAAAAAATATCTTGGGATTACAACAATAAATAGTTACGATACATCGTTATTTTTTGCTTTCGAGTTTATTTCACGTGGCAATTTGTTTTATATTTACTATGTACACAAGGGTTTGGTTTTTGCCAATGCTATAAGTAACTTGATGCAACGTGTTACGGCCCATATAAATATATCTTTATTTTCCAAAAATATAGCTCGTTATACATTCTTTGTAATAACTTGATGTTTGTGTATTCATATATTGATTGGCATGACAATATAAGACCACGTGTGAATTCATAATAATGAAACAAAGCAACAATATTAACAAGAATAAATCCACTGGCCCATTTATGAAATCGTACAAAGTCTACGCTATTACATATATACGTACTGTACTTCTAATACAGAGATCACCAGTTAGACAGTACAGATGTGTACACCACCACGGTTAGTCAATCAGTCGGCAGGTCACGTGTGGTGGGGTGAAGCGTGGGTACTCCCATTTCTTCTAAGACGCGTGGCCACCGTGGAAGATGAGGCCAAATTGTCCTCCAATAGGGCCCTGAAAGATATCTCCCTCTCGACGAGGCCATTCTGCCAGCAGTGGTGAGAGCAAGCATTTGCAGGGCTGCATCTTTACCGTTTGATACTGGGCATCTGTGAAAAATATCTTCATAGCTCATCGGATTCCTCCGGGATAAATACATATTTTGATTCTGACCGTTTACTGTATTTCTATAGGCATGCGAGTTTTTTTTTTGTCAAAAGTATCCAAGTGAAATATTGTCAGGCTGGAAATTCACGCTTGGCAGCACAGTCAATTGGATCCATAATTAAAGCAAGGCAGAGTGTTGATGGCATGATAAGGGATGAGATGTCAAATTATATAATAAGATAATGAGTTTAAAATCCAGTTCACGACATTGAATTAGGGTATCACTTTGACATACTAAGGAATACATTATCAAATGTAGCCAAATTGGATAGATTTTAATTTTTAATGCAAGCAACTCAATTTTATAATCTGGCCTCGATATAACATCCAGCAGTTCAACTTTAGTCATTAAAACTTTAAACAGTGTTTACCCGTGCTGGTCTACATGACGTCTGGCATTTACTTCCGAGTTGGAGTGAAACGTCAGGCATCATGCTGAACAGCAAGTGGTACAACATAAACACAAATCGCAGAGCTGCGCAGCACAACCACGAAAACAATACACACATTAAATGTACCATACTGTCATTTTACAGTCATTGTGAATGTGGAAATATTGGGTTCAATTTGCAGAGCTAATGGCCACCAGTCGAGAGATAATGCTTGTCTGAGCAAGAAAGTACAAAGACTCTCTGACTTTGCACGAATTTGAACCGAGGAATACAAATTCAATCGGTGGGTCTGGGAGACCAATGCAGTGCAGGGTGATCCATTGATTAACAACCCACTGATTTCTTATTAACCCTCTTGCTTTCTTCTTAACCGGTGACTGAATATTGAGAACGGTAAAGGATTTAACAATAGGGAATGGTGGAAGACGCACACTGTCTTTGACGAAGGTTGTTTTCTCTGTAATTTCTCGCTATTATTTTAATGGTGGGGTACTTATACGTGGGATCAACCTTGTATATTGATGGTCGTTATAAGCAAATACTGGCCCCCACCAAAGGCAATGGGGGATTTTGACTATCGGCTCAAGGGCCAATGGAGTGGAGCACAGCTGAACGCTCATTTAAGCGTAGAAACACTTTGAATTTGACCAATTGTAACTTTTATAAAGGTGGAAAATAATTTCAACAATACGTTACCTTAGCTTTTGATCATGGGGTGTGGGGGGAAATAAGTACACATGTGAGCAGCCTGTTCCGTGTTTAAAATCCTGTTGTTCCCACTTTCGACAACCGCTTCTGGATTTTCATTTCCATTGGTAATAAAACGTTATAAGGAGGGATGAGTTATTCTTGAAATATATGGGATCGAACGGAAATAGGTATAAAATTTTCATTAGGTTTTTTTTGCACTTAACAAATAAAAAGAAGGATACGTAACAAAAAAAAATGCGTTCAGTTCTCCCCCCTACACGACACGCAGTCTAGACGCTATCCTGTTCCCCAACGCGCCATCATCGCAAGAGAAGAAGAACCCAGCCATTGTTGCATTGTTGGCAAGACAGAGCACGTTGGCTGCGTCACTTTCCACGTGATCCAGCAAGGTGGCGCTCTAACATAGCTCCCCCACTCGCTCTTGGAAGGCCGCCAGTTCAAATGCAGTTTTGGGCTCGCTTGGTCTGGAGACCCATCATCCCCGCAGTGGTGCGTAAATGAGTACCTCTTTGAGGGATGGTTGGCAATGTCAACCAAGATTGTATTTCCCCAACACTGATTATTTGAGCACGGAGACACATTGATTAGATAAGATATCGTATTTCCCCAACATTGATTATTTGAGCACGGAGACACATTGATTAGAAAAGATTTGCTGTTGTACCATTGTTGGGTGTGAATTATCAACAAAACAACATCCGTTGAGTAGGTAAAAAAAAATCGAATTGAACATTCAAAATGCAATCCAAATACATTACTATATTTCTGCTTAGTATATTATTTGGTGATATCTCTAATATCTATTCAATTATTTAATAATGTCCAATCCTCTTGCAATTCATTGCTGAATACATGTCTCTTCATGCCTTGTCTTTCGTTGGGGTTGTTTAGCCATATTAACCACACTGTTCAAATTTTGTATGCTGAACTTCTTTTGCACCATACGTAGCCAACCATCCATGGTGAAGGATGGGAGGGTGACCCAGGACTGGGTTAGATATTACTCACCGGCCGATGTTAGCCACAGCCAGGAGTCAAACTCGGGACACAGAGATTCATTGCGTAGTTTACAAACCACTGTATCATCGCTGCACCCATAATCTATAATATATTAATTGCCTTCAACACAACGTGAAGCTTGCAAACAAATATGTGGCGGACCTAGTTAGACATTGCCTGAGCCAGTTTATGAGACGATAACTAAATACACTGGTCAATAAACACATTCATTATATTTATATTAAAATGATTCCGCTATTTTTGGAGTTACAAATTCAACGTGTCTCCTTTCTCAAGTCATCCTTGGTCAGTGCTCATCTCCACTGGCAACACTTAGTCGGTGGTTGAAATAAAAATTCCACGTTATTAAATCCTTTATATTAAGTTCGCTTGCTTGCTTAGGACCGTGCAAATCTTTCGGTCGTTTTTTAACCCACTTCCCGTGATCCAACCGAGCTGACATTTTGCACACAGACTCGTTGTGCGTGACAATGCATTTTCGTGAAAAATAAAATTCCAAAATTTTACACTGTTTAGGGATTTTTTTTTAAATATTTAATTACCAATTGCTTAATGCTGCCAGACAATCATCTAACCCATAGGTGGCAGCCATCTCAAGCCAGAGGACGAGAGGACTCTAGCCGCCACGCATATAAAGGATTTATAGTGAAAAACTTTGTTTTTACGGGTAAATTTTTTTTTTACAATTGCCATTACCTCGACAGAACAATCACTGCTGACTTTTTTTCACAAAGTGGCATTTATCTTATTGACCCAAGAGGGATAGATGGGGCTGAGTTGACCCCTGACCGAGCTTTGAACTCAAGTTTTCTGGCTGTGAGTGGAGAACTCTGCCACAGCACCACCATGGCTTCATGTACATCAGAGTAGAACACCCATTATCCGTGTCCTCTATTCTTCCTATTACCTGCAGCCTACCACGGTTTTTTCACGTCCTACATTGTGGAATGGCAAATAACGTCACTGTACTCAAATTGTAGATGTTGTGGGTTTACTCTCCAACAGCGGTGTGCTGAACTCGTGATTAACTGGCACGTTTCGTTAACGTGACAAACCTTACTTAGCTGGCTGGCTGCGTCGGGTGGTGTCGGATTTAACGACACATTTATATTCACGCGATCTCACCCAAAAAAATGATTGCTGATCCTATTATCCGCGGAGTTCGCCCCCTACATCGCTGAGGACAAGAGGAATTCTACTATATCCGTGCCTGACGGCAATATCTTGCGTTTGGTAGAAAACGTAACGATGCATGGATACTCCCGATAGCTTAATGTGAAGTCACTGCACCACTCCTTTTGAGTACTTCTTTCTTACAAACGTGTTTGACTCGTCCCAACGTATACACGACGTGAGAAAGAGACACACACGCACATACAAGGGCCGTCAACAGCTGAGGAAGTCCGGGGCGTTGAAACAATTTCATTGGTCCACATGTGGAAAGGGTTACGCGTGCACACTAGGACACCAAGCAAACCACAAGGCTTAACGCGTAAACCACAAGGCACCACTTTTATGCTCGTATACCAGTTCTGTAAAAGTGATATGTTCTGTATAGAATACGATGGCTTATAAACGATTAATAGAGTATCGAGGCAGCATGTGGCTGACTGCAACTCATGTCGTGAACGTGTCTGAACATCGAGCCAGAGCTGCAAGAGGCCTTAGGATCTGATCTTAGGTTCCCACCAGAGATGAAAAGCAGGTTTTGTTTGTTTCCGTGTTAGCCAGTTTTGCGATCTCAACACGGTCACCAGCGGCGACTGCATGGGAAGCCGTCGCAAATAAAAACAACAATAATTTGCAGTTGCAGTTCACGCGATCATGACCCCCCACCCCCCAACACTCCCAGTATTGGGGGGGGGGGGGGGGTTATTGGCAGTCCTGCGGCACTCCGCCAAATGTTCGCTCACCTGCACAAAGGAAGACGGGGGATTGTAAATGCCGTGGTTGTGTAAGATCGCGGGGGGCCCGGGGAGTTGACGCGTTACTCTCAGAGCCATTGCGCCTCTGTGATCAGTGGCCAGTTCGGTGCCGCGTTACGTCCGAATGCACTCCGGTTTCGGTGAGTGCAAATCAGATTAGCCCTACCAGCAGGCGTGTACCTGCTTGATTCCTGATTGATAGCACGACTAAAATAGTAAGGGGGTGGTGGGGAGTGAAATAACGGTGTTACCAGAAATCGCCTCTTGCAATGTGTCCTATCCCGCTTTCTTCAAAGGCGACGGTGAATGGTGACGGTGCTGTTAAAGCCACGAGGTCAAATCGCCCAAACGTCCGTGAATTCGGAGGAAGCCGTCGCGCGATGAATTTGGTGGCAAATCATTTGCCGAGGCCGTGCGCTGACGAGAGGTGCGCAAGCACAGCGACGTAGGGGGGCCCAGTTTGTCCGAATCATCACCGAATTTCATGACCACTTGACGTAACCTCTATAGCGGCTTTGTCGTAAGTAGTCAAAGATTCAACTTCTTGGTTCTTTCGGTAAAGTCACGTAGAAGGGAAATAATAAAATAATAAAATTACACATTCTTGTATTATTTCCCTTCTACGTGACTTTACCGAAAGAACCAAGAAAATGAATCCCTGCAGTCACGAAAGCTTTAAATCGAAATTTTGTCAAAGATTGATTTAAAAAAAAGCTACCATGCAAACAATGTGCAAGATGGACCATTGAAGCATCCAAAGTTCTTGGAGGCTGTCCCTGAAACATCATATGAATGCTGTGCACCGTGCCTTAATCCTTCTCGAACGAGTTGAATACAATGAATTACAAATGCACTAAGCATGCCAATCGATGGTACATTAATCTCCGGGTAAACATGAACTGAGATGCGTTGCGTTTGATTAACACGTCCGTGCCTTTTCTGGCAGCAAAAAAAAAACACACATGTTATACGAACGTCTGTGAAAAACGCAGACCCAAGTAAATCCCAAGCGGATATCCCACCGCGCGTTCCGTTTGTCAGTGCGGCGATCGACAAACACAGCCCCGGGCCGGGGCGCCCCGCGTACATCACAGTTGTCTCGTTTAGCGCCTGGCCTCGTTCTGAGCCCCTGTGGGCACGTTTGCATGTGTACGTAGTAGCAACGGGCATAGCGGTTCATACCCCCCCCCTTTCCACCAAAGCGATTCGATGGTCCGTCGCGATTCAAGAGTCGTGATTCGATTAAAATCGTCGATTTTTTTGTAAAATTAACACTGCTGAATGTAGCTGCCTCGAGTGGTTAGTGGCGGTGAGTTGAGGCGGGGTCATGTTGCACCCATTACGTACAACATATGTAACCCGCAAAAAATGTTGGTTTATTAAACTGGCAAATTTGATGTGTGGATTGTCAGCTGAAATAATGGGTATTAATTGATGAGTTTCGTGCATCATTACACCCTATGACATATATGCACAGACACACATACCTTACACAAGTTTGGATGAGAACAATAATTGCCAAGGCATGCATTTAAACTTGGCCAGTCTCACCGGTATGATTCAACAGGGCCTTGGTATAAATACATTGTTGTTAGACATCCATGTCCATTTACCAAGGGCAAGACACGGGGACTGGAACTCTGTATTTGTATGTGGTTTTCCATTCACAATATTTATAATAATAAGTAGTTTCATTATCCAAGCACACATCACTGAGTCTCAAGGCCCCTTTTAAAGAAGGTTATTTTTGGGAATGTATTCAAATAATATTTTTAAAAGTATATTGTGTGTGGGATGAAACCACAGCACCCAGACAATACACCTGTACATGAGGAGGTAACAGGCAAGAATCCGCGAAGTTAGGTCCACGACCTACTTGCTGTACTGCATTCGACCGGTATTGCCACAGACCTGCAGGTGGGTGACCCACGTACGCTAGCGTCCCTGTGTGAGCCACCAACCCCTGCCGCCACCCCCCTGTCTAAAGCAGTGAGGTGTGCACCACCTTGCCTGACAAAAAGTCTGTGAGCTGGATTCAAAAGTTCTCCCTACAAAGGCACTGCACTCTCAGCAAACTCCTTCATACGAAGATCATTCTCGAGTACTTTCAGCTTCATACTTTGAATATTTTTGGAATATTTTGTTTATATAAATATACAGAATATATTTTAGTTGCGCTGTCTATGTCACGTCAGAGACCAAAACGAAAAAAGGGAAAAGCTCAAAATGAGCAGTGTGGTCTTGTAATGGGTCCCGGAAAATGATGTCGTAGAACTACTTCTGAGGTCGGTACGGTTGCCTCCTGTCCACTCCTTGTGGAGCACACAGTGTGCGTTCGTCGTTACAAGGCAACACAACTGAACGTCTTCAGTTCTCAGAAGTTGTAATATTCGGAATTATGCGAAGCACTTCATCGAATGCGATGGATTGTTTTTGAATTCATTGGTGAATTGGCAGAGACTGTCAACTTACTTAGTATGCCTGAGAAACTGGTTTGATCACGGTGGGTGGAAGAGAAACCTGGACTTGTTTCCAGAATGCCAGCGAGGCCAGCGTAGCGCTCCCTCACTAGCGTTAAGAGCCTCTGCAAGCACTAGGCCATCATCTGCATCTTCACACTCGACGAGGCTCTGCCGTTCACTCGATCTGGCAAAGGTTCACCGCGAAAAAACCTTCACGGCCACTCGCAAGCACCGACGTTCGCACCACCGGCAGGGAGTCAACGGCAGCCGCAGCCCTCCACCACCATGTCCTGGTAGTTCTTGAGCACCACCTTCTCATACTCGTCCATGTAGAGCATGGAGATGGGGCTCAGCTCGGTGGGCACGCAGCACGCGCGCGGGATGCTCGCGTTCACCGAGTTCACGAGCGTCTGCACGATGGCGTGGTTCGTCGAGTTGAGGTGGTCGGCGAGCGGGAAGGGGCACTCGCCCTGGCAGAAGTAGGCGTTGTAGCCCGGCGGCGCGACGATCCAGTCGTCCCAGCCGACCTCGCGGAAGTCCACGTAGAGCGGCTGGCGCTGGCAGAGCACGCGCGGCCGCCGGCCGCCCGCGTGCCTCCCCGACGCCCGCCGGGACCTCGCCCTCGCCTCGCCCAACGTTCGGCCGCCCCTCCCGTCGTGGCCGTAGGTGACGAGCAGCGGCCTGAGCCGTGGCCACGAGTCGAGGTCCTCGGGCGAGCGGACGCGCGGCGGCGCGGCCGCCCGGCTCGCGCGCACGTGGCCGGCGTTGCCGCCGCCGCCGTC